>JABASI010001184.1:0-27291 GCA_019776505.1 Tomocerus nigrus
TACTATTTATTTTTACAAAATATAATAATTGCAATAATTATTACCGTATTTAGGCTTAATGAAGGCTTTACAGTGTTTACTGAGAGAAAAATACTTCAACGTTTGGATGGAGAAGCAGCACGGTGAATAACTTACACTTTGTTATAAATTTAAGCCATCATGCTTAAATTATGGTCTTCAATGTTAATAATGTATTCTTTTTACTTGTTTTAGTCAATTTGCCTCCATCGGAGGACTGAAAGATCTAAAAGACTGCATTGATACTCTGAAGCCAGATAACCCTCTTACCGCATTAGTAAGTGACGTAATATGTGCCTTCGGGTCACTGTAATTTTTATAGTACATTATGGAATAAAATACGAGTAATTCTAGCCTTCCTTATGTTAGGTGGTAAAATTGGATGGTGTGGATCCCGATGATGCTTTCAGCACTGTGCCTTATGAAAAGGGTTACGCCTTTTTGTATTATTTGGAACAGTTAGTTGGGGGACCAAGTAAGAATTTATAAGCTGTAAGCTATTCATTCGAGTTATGTGTTAATAATGTATTAATTTGTAATCTTACTTAATTTGTCCTAGGTGTATTTGAGCCGTTTTTAAAGACGTACATTTCTACGAACAGTTACAAGTCTATAGACACCAAGGAATTTAAATGGCAGTTCATTGACTATTTTACAAATGAGAGCAAATTGAACTTGATCAAGGACATTGAATGGGACAAATGGCTCTTGACGCCGGGGATGCCATTAATAATTTCAAAGTAAGCGATTGTTTTTTATCAGCACGAACATTTCCAACCTCATTATCGCTTTAGTGAAGTAACACAATTTTTATCATAATAATTACTAATTAGATACGACACAACTCTTCTTGAAGCTTGTACCGACTTAAAAAATCGGTGGATGAAATGGGACGAATCTACTGCTTCCCCGTTTGAAATTGGAGACATAAAGAAATTGAGCAGCCCTCAAAGAATTGAGTTTCTCGCAGAGTTGTTGGAAGAACAGCCTTTATCCGTTACAAAATTGAAAGCAATTCAACAAGCATATGATTTTAATTCGGTTCACAACTCTGAAATTCGCTTTAGGTACCGTTATTGTTAGCAAGAAAATAGTTTAATGCAATCTGTGGGCTGTAATAATTTTATTTACCTAATATTTATAGATGGCTACGATTGTGCATAAAGGGGAAGTGGACGGAACAGCTGTCATTGGCTCTACAGTTTGTGACAGAACAAGGGAGAATGAAATTTGTGCGTCCTCTTTACCGTGACATGTATGCATGGGAAGAAGCACGTCCAAAGGCTATCGAAACCTTTCAAAAAAATCGGGCTTCAATGATGTATGTGTCCGCATATACCGTGGCCAAAGATTTACATCTTGCTTAATGATGCAGCTTTAAAGTAACCTGTGACATGTGACAATTAAAATCAATTCATGACATTGCACTGTACTTACTAAAGATTAATTTTATTTATTGATTGATATACTTACTGTAATTGGATGTTGGATGGATTTAATTTATATGGGGTAATAATCATATTGGGGACTGCAATTTTTGCAATTAGGGGCAGTTGAACCAAAATAATATGATGGAGTTTAGTTTTAGACTTTAGCTAACAATAAAGAAATAACCACATAAAAACCAGTATATGTTTGGAATTTTGCTTTATTATGAAAATGAAATATAAATTGCAACAATAATGGGGATTTTCATTTTAATCTGCATTTCGTCATAAAGACATCGCATCAGTTCCTTCGTTTCGCTTTAGTGGTGGACAATGCACTGCACATAGTGCTAAACTATTGATGAATAAGATACTTTCCTAACCATTTGCAAGATAATTATACTTAAGCCAAAGGCATTTACATACATTAAATCTCACAAATAATGACTATATAGTGGCTACGAATGAACGGACCGCACCTGGCTCTTATCTCAAATGATCTATTCAAGTATTTACAATGGCTGTTACATTTCATGCTACCTGCCTACAAATACTTACTTACCGAACTGTTTGTGCTAAACTGCCAAACGGACAGACAAACGTACTATTTAGGCAACTTAATTCTCCTTTTCAGTACTGTAGCGAAGTTATGTTAACCGCTTTTGCTCATGGTAAGACTTTCATGAATATCATGAATTATGAATAATGTCAATACGTAAGCGTAAGCGAAGTCGAGTCCAGTAAACCATACAATCAATTTACGAACCTAGCATTTCATATAGCCATAAAAATGCAGAGTATACTGTGATATATATTGAGAATGATACATAGCATAGGTATTGCAATAGACGAAATACGACTGTCCGCCAGTTATCTTATGTATTATGCACATATCGACATAAAAGTAAAGTTTGTTTTTGTATTTATTACATTTAGTTTGCCCACATATATGGATGCAAGCAAGAAGCAACTATTAGGATAGGATGTCTCCCAAATGAGTTTTATTTTCGGATTCGTTTATTGCAAAATAAGCATTGATCCTGGTAAAACAACCCGTACAATAAGTCTTCCAGGACTACTACTTAAAGTTTAAATTGGGTTGAGAGTTGAGATCGATAAATGACGAGAAAAACAATTACATTACCTAGTACAACCCGCATATAGTAGCTTGGCAGATATTCTGTGTGCCTATACAAAAGTATTAAGCTGCAAACATGCAATAAACAGTTAGTAAAAATCAGTCATACTGGACATGCAAAGCTGTTTCTTTCAAATTATCTTTTAACTTTGAGATATTAATTGTAGAGTAGCTACTAAGATCGATTTTGTTGTGATTTTTTTTACTCTATACTTTTCCGATGCGAGGTGTATTTTCAATTAACGTGTTGTATAAAAAATAGCATGAGAATGCGACACTATTTTGTTGTGATTTTTTTACTCTATACTTTTCCGATGCGAGGTGTATTTTCAATTAACGTGTTGTATAAAAAATAGCATGAGAATGCGACACTTTTGCAAGAAAAAACAAGCGCGTACAACTATACCTACTAGAGCTACTCTCTACGCAGCTATCGTCACATTTTCAATATCAACGTGTCTTGTGTCTGCATTCCTCCTATGGACATCAACTTCTAACCTTTCAAGGTACCTATGCCAAAAACAACTTAGAATCCTATATTAACTTAACAAGTGTCATTAAGGCTCAATTTCTTGAAACGTAAACTATTACATTAACACTTTCCAATTAAAGTACATATACATATGTAATCAAGAATACTACCTACTTCTAACTAGTCTTTTAATTGTTGACAATAAAATTAATGAGAATTTCAGTGCCATGTTTTTCTTACGATTCACTTAGCATGAGCATAGCAGGCTACATTAATTACGTCAATATATCGTATTGAGCCTCACTACTATGTGGCATAGTACATGAAAGTTGCACGCGTATATACTACGTATAGGAACTTGCCATTGAGATAGAGTAGACTGATTGTAGAGATTCATGTCTATCTTTACTTTCAAATTGAACAGAACGGTCGATTAGCTGCTGTATATACAGAGGGGTGCAGTACTGACAGTGCCGTACTGCCTATTGTATGTATGTAGATGCATTCAATTTATATAGGTAGTAGTAGTAATGTGTGCGTATGTTGTGTTGTATTGAATCGTCTCAAGTCTCAATTATATTTGATTCACAGGAAAGGTCCCATAAAAATGAAGAAGCATTGGGTCAAGTCTGGAGCTGCTCAAGAGGCAATGATTACTTTAACTCTCTTTGACAGATCTGAGTTACCTGCTAATGAGGACTTGAAAGTCGAAGATAAGATAAAGGAGAAGCAACATGAGAACCATACTCTTGCCGATAACAAATCGAATGTAAACACAACAAATCAGATTTTATGTGTTTATTTATGTCCATTTTGTTATAAGCATTTCCTTGTTGTGATTTTTTTGAAGCCCAGTTATATCGCTAGTAGAAATCTAACTTGAGGAATGAATATATAAAATAGCAATATTTGCAAATAGTAATGTATTGATTTTAATCTTTCTAATTGTTAATTGTGTTTCAAACATTGTTTTTAGGAAAATGAAGGTTTCCTAGCCAGAGCATTAAACGCAAATTTAATATGTGCAAACGTCTCTAGTCAAACAGATGAAAACTTCAACGACAATGACAGCCCCAGTAGTAGTGACATGGGCGAGAGATATAACAAAAGATACATGAAGTGGAAATTTATTAACAGCCACACGGTGGAAAGGAAAACTCGCTATCTGAATTATAAATTGAAAAAACGTCTTCTCCTTTATTCACATCATGAGCCAAAGAATAAATGGATTCACTATCGTCGGGACTTTAACAATGAGTTGGAAGACACAGAAGAGTATAACAATAATGGATTTGAGGTTAACGTCGAGAACGTCCAGGAATTTCTCACTGACGAGTTAGTTCACTTGTTTTGTGTTCTAACTTTAAGTAGTAAAAGTATTAATGTAGATGTGTTCTAACTTTAAGTAGTAAAAGTGTAGTAATTATTACGCCTTTAGCCTCCTCCTTACTCAAAGAGTTTTTGTGTAGTATTGTTACAGTTCTGTAACAAGTTTCTGTTTCTGTAAGCCTTGAAATCGCGATGTAAACTAGAAATAGTTTATCTCTCATGCGTATCTTAATTTTTGTATTTTTTGCACCTTGTTTTGCTCTATGCACTGTAAAGAAGGAAAGGGCTTGCTTTTATAGTGCTTTATAATGTACGTGTGTAATTGATTTTATAGCTACCTATTTATGCACTTGCACACTAGGCTATTCATTAGGCACTGTGTAATCTGATATTATTACATGCAGCCAGTATCATATAATTATATAGTTAATTATTATTTTGTTACAATTTTTTTGAATGTAGAGTTCCTCCAAGTAGAGCAACGGTTATCAAATGGTGCCCCATTTTTAAAGCAGCGTCTTCTCCATGGATGGCAATATTTACAACATTAAGGGGTGCGTTAACTCCATTGACAGAGAAGAAAATCCATGAAGGCAAATTAAGTTTTTTAAAACTCGTTAAAGATTTCCGTATAAATGTTCCCATCGTCGGTCGTAGCAATTCGCAAACGCAGCAAGTGCAGTCTTATTCAATGGTGGTGGTCCGACATCCATTTGAGCGTATTCTCTCCGCATATCGTGATAAAATCGAAAGAACTCAAGGAAGACAGTATTACTACAGGAAGTACAGCTCAAGTATAATTCGTCGTTTCAGAAAGCCAACTGGCTCTGCTGGTCTTTTTAATTTTAACCTACTGACACAGAGAGAAGATTTGCCATTGCAACATGAAAGGATTTTGCCCAGTCAAACTGTTGTCGAAGATGGGAATACTACACCACCTGAACAACATCCCATGTTGAAACGTTAGTGAAAATGCGTCACAACTTTTTTGTCTCAATTCAACTCATCATACCTTTTATATTCGAATAATAATATTCTTGCTATGAGGCTAACAATAAGTAATGCATATCAAAGTTAGGTGATAGAGCACAAGTCTTAAATCAGTCAGACTTCTAGCTACAGAACATGGATATAAGTTGATAAGAATAAATGTAGTGGATGACCCTGAGTCTATAAAATATCAAATAAACAAACATTCTAAATTTTCCGACTGGGAGTAGAAAAGTAAGGAGTGCTGGATGAGAGGCTGACTATGACTAGACAAACAACAAATAATAATATAAATGCTCAATATCAATATACTAACACTAATGTTACATATATAGCCATTATATTAGCGAGACTCTCAAGAAGAGTCAACTGGTCAAGACAGTCTCGTCACAGTCCAGGCAATTAAATTATTATGTTTAAAAGAATGAGATAATGCACAGCAGGCTCTTATAATTTCCAGTTATCTATAGAAATATCTTTATACCTTTGCGATTGTTATGCTATAGAAATTTAAGGTTTACTTGTTGAGTTGAGACAGTTACCTATTTACTAAATACATACTAATTGCAAGTATAAGCTTATTATTTTTACTATCTCTATTGCATATCCAACAGGATTACGCGTAAATGGACATGGCCTGGTTAATCTTGAGCATTTCCCGTCTGGTCGTGGTCATGCACATACTACAGACTTAAAAGAGGTACTTCCGGTACCAACGTTTGATGAGTTTGTTCAGTACCTGCTGTCTATGCAGCCGAGTAAAATGGACGAACATTGGCGACCCATGTACATCGACTGCAGCCCTTGCTGGAATCATTTTGACTTCATTCTTAAAGTTGAGACGATCACTGAAGACAGAGATAAAATACTCAGACTGCTCGGCTATGATAAACGCAGTAAAAAATATCAAGAATTAATTGCCGCGTGGAAACGGTGGCAGAACAAAGTTACACCATCTCTAATCAATGCTAATAAATCTACACACAGCTATTTCTCACAGTTAACAAAATCTCGCTTGAAGAAATTATATGATATATACGAGTACGATTTTAAATTGTTTAACTACTCTGCTGAGCCGTATTTCAAAATGGCCAGCTAGCTATAACTGATAAATAGCACGTTTTTATTAAACGCGGATACTACTTTGTATCTACATACATTGTAGGTTCACTTGGGTTGTTATTTGCTGTGATCGTAAAGATTATCATAAGATAGCTATAGATGTTGAATAATTTTATGTGATTGTGTACCTCGATGCACATAGGGATCTAATAATGTGGGCAGACACTAAAATGCGTAGTTATTTTATGTCCTACGATGTAAACAATGGACCCAGTAATTATAAAAACATTTTTCTTTTTTTATGAAAAAATCGTTAATTGGATATCTTTTTATCTAATTAGCACATAAAGAAAATGACTGACAGAAAGAATTAGGTACGCAGCAGTTGGAAACAAGATGAAAATATTTTTAAACGTTTGATTTTTATTACATTTTACATTACATTCGACTCAGAATTCACAACAATTCCTCGCGTTACTAGATCCTAGAAATACGATAACGATTTCGTCACTGGGTGATGTATTTATGCTTTATTTTTCACATTACGTTTAATTTGATTGCTTGGTTTTATTACATTATTGTATTTATTGTGTGATTGATTTTGTATTTATTTATCTATGTATAATATTCGTCTGCTTTAAATAACATAACTGAATTGTTTGTAATTTACAATAATATAGTACTTAACTACAGAGGTAATAATGTAATAATAACTCTATAAATGCGCTAGTATGCAGTGTAACACAACAATTGAAAATTCAATAGAACAACATACGTACGTAATATTTATGTAGCTACAATAACTATTTCAATGTCAATAGTAAAGATAAAAGAGAAATGCAACTTGTTTGTTAGCAAATGATACGCATAATAGTTAAATACATCTAAAAATAGGTACTACTTTGAGTATACTAATAGTATATAAGTTTGTTTTTAACAATCTGTAGCAGTGTCAATTGATGACAAGACACGTGTACATGGTTTTAATAAGTCTATTTAGTGATACACGTAATAATTAAGATACTACAAATCTATATTTATATGGTATACAAAGAAATAAGGTAATAAGGGTACAATATAAATCTGTGTTTATCTTCAGCAGTAATTAATTGTAGGTAGTTGTAGTATTTAGTAGTAAATATAAATGTAGTAGTACAGTTTAAGGAAGATAGGAGGTAAGACATTTCATCTAAAGGTAGACTGCCAGATTTGCGACTGCAATCGACAATTTTCATCATTAGGTAGCTAATAGATTTGTATATACCTAATCAGATTCATTGGTTCCAGGCAACACATCATATTTTGTGAAAGCAACTGGCTGATCATTGAGATTGAGCAACTGTGGACAAACAGTTCATATAAAAACATAACTGATCTCATTATATAACAGTGAGTTACTATGCAAAATATGTATCTGTAGATTCTCTATGTAGAACAACAAAAATTAGAAATGAGAGCTGCAAGATCGTAAGCCAAGTCGAACATTAACGTTAATATATATGTTACGCTATATGCATAACAATAGGTTTGTTATTATCTACACATACATATTTAGTATTTCGATTGCGGATTTACGAACACAGATGCATTGGTTGGTTTTGGTTGTATATAAAGGATATTCAGTAAAAGTATACGCACTACTCGTTAGCTCTACCCTCCAAATATTATTTCATTGTCACTACTTTTTTATACTTTGTCACAAATCTAATGTACACGATAACGACCCACCGTCCCATCATACAATCCTCCATAATAATCATTTAATAAAAGCATTTGCCCTGGTCTGGTCTCTTTTCTTTAATTGTTTTTTTTGTAATTTTTGTAGACGTGTAATAGCCATTTACTTATACTGCCTTTGCAGAGTTTTCGCCGAAAATAATCTACTTTTCGTAATTAATATAGTTTTATTATGCATTATGTAATATATGTATTTATTATCGTTTACTGGACTTGACATAGGTAGTAACGTTTTAGTTTACTAATAAATCTATTCATCATGTACTGAATTCAAAAGTAATCCTATTTTTTTACATGACATGATTAATTATGTATTTCAAATATCTATAATCATAGTACGTAATCTCGTTGTTAACACGTCAAGGAAGCAGCTAACAAAATTACATTTGTATGTATTGATACTTAAATTACTAGTGATCACATTATCTTGTATTTATTATTAATAGATATAAACTCCTACTGTAGACTATGTAAGTGTGTATAAGTAACTATAATAATCATTGACAAATATGCGTATACATCTTTAAGAAAGCACACGCATATTTTTCAAAGATTAAGAATAAGGCAATTTTTCAAAAATTCTGCAACCTCACTATATTTTTGCTATTTTTGTGTGATCGGAACTACTACAGATACTATTCTCACCAACAATCAATCAGCAACAAAACGATTAGAATCCTAATTAGTAAGTACGTGTGTGTGTCCATTGTAAATGCACTTGAACTGACGAGCGTGTTGTTTTGTAAAGGTAATAATTATTTGTATAATAGTAATAATAATAATAATAATAATAATAATAATAATATCTACACTTGAATATCTTCATCTATACCCAACATCTAAAAGGATAAGCTATAGTAAATCTCTAATATGTAAGGATAGGCATTTTATGTACTGTAAAAATAATAATTACTAGTAATAATTATAATCCTTTTACAGTACATACAACACAAATGCACAACTACATTTCTGTGTTAACTTGCGACGAATATCTTATCGAGAAGAATAACAGCACCTAACTATGTGTTTGTATAGAGTAACTAAATGAATTGAACTGTGTTTCTAAAAAATAAAAATCTGTTTGCGTTGCTACTGCGAGGGTAAGATCAAGATCTCAATGACGGTAGTGGCGGAAGACCTCCAGAAGCTGTTTTAGCAAAACTATACCGTAGTCTATGTGTAGTAGGATGATTTGTATCCTCACAATATATTAATAAATATCTACTTATGAAATGTATAGCTAATTATCCTACAATTAGCTAATGTATTTTAAAACTACTACGATATTAATCCGGGAGTGGAATCTCGGAAGCTCCCAGATAATCTTACCTATACACTTCCTAAGTAGCTATCTCTATTTAGTATTTATTTAAATAACGATACTTTATGTTAATACATATGTACTTTAGTTGCAGTTTCAATGTGCTATACTTTTCTTAAGTGAATTTCACATGGATGGTTTCGTGGCATTTACATGACGTTGGAAAGACAGAAGAACGAAGTGCAATGGAAGTAAATAGGTTCTATTGTATATATAGATACGAATCAATAATTTCTTCCTTTTGCAAAGATGTAGTTGTCATTGTAAATTGTCTATTGATGAGGAGTACATAAGTACAGATAGAAAAATCGTAGATCGATGGACCTTAATAGTACTATTTATTCGTTTTGTAAAATAAAGGTTAACTTGCTATCCCTGGATCTGTAGAACTTCAAAATGAATAGTTCGTGTTGTACCATTATTTGATTATTATTATTTCGAAGTAATTTAATTTTTATCGTAAGCTATGCTAAAATACTATTTTAGACAAATAACGAGTCAATCTTCCTAAATATTCTATTCCGTAGAAGTTAGTATAGTGCAAGGAGTAATTGGATGGGATGGGCTAATTTTTTAAGTTCTGTTTTTATAAGTGTATAATATTGTACATACATAATAGGCATATACTACTACAATTAATATATAGTGATTAGACTATTTTAAGGTTTGATCTTTTCGTGTGCCTGCCTATAATAATTATAGCCATATTATAGTATGAGCTCAGAAGAGGTATGTATAGTCTATGTCTGTATACCAAATCAAATAACTGGAATTTCATCTTCGTTTTTGACTCAACAGTAAGTTAATAGTGAATAACATTTTTGTATAGATGACAGAACCACTTCTCCATATTATAACTCCACCGTAAGAGTAGTAATTAAAAGTACACTACATTATATGCTATTATAATATAATATTACGTGTGTATGTGTATAAAATGACAACTGAATAACTTAACCATGGCCCGTATCATAAGATTTGGCACTGACACTAAATTATAGTTATGTAAAGTAATGTATGTAAGTGTGTATGTATATAAAGGACAAAAGCTAGTCTTTCGTCTCATATGATTGTGATAATAATATTCTTACATAGTGACCTACAATGTCATTTCGACTGACTTGACTATTAAATGGGACTACACTGAAAATGAGAATGACACGACTTATTATTAAAGTAGTTTGTCTCATCATGATGTTCTGTTGATCAAAAATTCTGCTTTGCTCCGTCTCCGTCACAAAACAAGACCAGACACTCGACATTCCTTATTTATGTCATTGGGTATGACGTGAGGAGGAGAGGACGACGAAGTGAGGCAAAATCCAATGAGTGAGATTGTAATTCTTCAGTAGCGATTTTATTGTTGAGCAGTTGTGGTGGTTTGTTGGAGACGCATCTCCATTTCTCGTATATGAACTGCAGCTTCCACCAAAAGACAAAATGGGTAGTTGGGGAATTGGGGCTGAGATGGCTTATTTTGGTACGTCCTTGTGATGACACTGGTGTGATGATGTTTCGTCGACGGAGGTAAAGGCACACTACTGGCTTTATTCGTAATCATGATATTATTATTGTTCTGTAGATTATTATTATTATTGTTTATGTTATTTATGTTATTATTATTATTCGTGGTCATCACACGGGAATTCTCAGGTCGTAGAATATTCACAGCCATGTTCACAGTGGTCGTCTCATTAGATTTACCCCCATTTTCACTTTTCACATTAGATTTGCCTTCGCTATTAATTTCCATTAGTGTCGATGCAGCCACCGCTACTTTTTTCCCAACTGTGTAGGAGATGGGAGGTGGACCAGCTACAATTTTCGTTGCACCTGTTGCATTTACGCTGCCACTACTTGAACTAGCATCACTACTCTCCATCGTCATCGGCTTATTTGTACAAGCAACGTAGGCCTGAAGGATGCGACGCTTTTTGTGTCGATACTGAAAATGATCTTCACTGCTGCTGCTGCTGTCACTCGACGATGAAAACTCTGTCGTTTTGGAAGAACCGGAAGAAGCAGACTGTTGAATTCTCAGATGGTGTCTTCGTCGATTTGTAGTGCGACGGGATATCGTGAAATGCTGTGGATCTTGCCCCTCACTTCGAATCATCTCTGGTAAAATCCGTCGCCGAGCATTGATAAACCAATTGCATACCTACAGAATGAAACAGAAAACTTCATGAAAATGAGGGCGTGTGACATTCAGTGACGTATCACCATCCATTCACCATTTCAATGACATGACAGGCAGGAATTGAGTTTATGGTCAGGGTAACTTAATATCAACACAATGCTCTTGCTAAATAGGTTTGACATTGTCATTCAGGTGGGGCTATAAAATATATAACACGCAACTAGGCTATCAATATTTAATTGCATTTTTGTTCTTTCATTCTGCTTATGTAACTATACTAATGTCGAGTAATGTCTGATATACTGACCTGGAGTAGCGAAAGTTTGGCTTGTTTTGACAGTTCGATTTTCTCACTCTCGCTGGGATATGCATTGTAACGGTGGTCATATAACCATTGTGTGAGCAAAGTAACAGATTCCTTAGGCAAGGTACCCCTCTTCTTTCTTTCCATCGGTTCCTTTAAAAGTGCATTTTTGTCGTCGATAATCATCTCTTTCCCGTTTGCGATATCACCATCGGACCCGTATGACAAATCATCTCCGTCTGTACTCGAAGAAGTGTATCGCTTACGAACTGTAATTCAAAAAAATCGTTAAAATCTCATTTCCATATAAATAAAGCCATTCAATTGCGCAACCTGTCTCATAGTAAACAGTAAACACAACAACAATGTTACACTTGGCTGACAGTTCCAAATTCCAATGTCATTTGCTTTTGTATTTTTGTAATGTACTTTTCCATTTTACATGACAAATCAAAATTATTCAAGAGCGATGGAGGACACGGAGCAGTAATGAAATTAAAACATTCACAAGAAGAAACATCACAGTTGAAAATGTTTACAAAGATTTGTGAATCAGTTCAGGTCAACATTCATTCAATCTCTCTCATTATAACTTTGTAAGTGTTATTTAGGTTTTAATTTTCACATCTACCGATAATCTGCATTAAATAATATTACAGACATTTTATCTGAGTACATGTTGCATACTACGTATGATATGTAGACACACATACATGAACATGCAAAAACAAAGAGTAATACATTGTAACGATCTATTTACGTAACTTACATATCTGCCTAATGCTTACTGCTTATATACAGATGCAAACATGATTAGCTAACTATAAACTGTACTTATTCATTTAGCGTTATATTTTGCTATAAATAACAATTACATAATAATATATTCTACTATATTAGGTTTACTACGCACATAATTTCATAGCCACCTAGCCTACCAAGCTGTCAGAGATCAATTCATGAGTTTTAGTCTCAGAGATGAATAAAATCGTTTGTAAAAAATTAAATGGGTTATTGCCGATAAAGTCCCACCCATCGTCCAATGAGGTGATTGATACATTAGTATAGTTATCAGAATATTAAGCGCTATCATAAACTTTAAATGACTTATTTGATGTTTGGGATCAAGTATCTACAACACTAACACCATAAAAGAACTTAGTTGAGCAAAGCAAAAAAGTAAATCTGTGTAAATAAGCATCTCTCTCTCTCTCTCTCTCACTATCTATGTTTAGACTAATATTATATAGACAAGCAGGGCAAAAGTTAACGAGCAGAGCTCAGCGGTTCCGTGCTAATGCTAGCCAGAACAGAACAAAGTTTGTGCAAAGCTATGCAAAATCTTATCGTAAGTAAACTCTACTACTGTACATAATGTGCGCTATCTGTAAATAAAGCACACTAGCGAATAATACATACACCGAAGTTGTGAGCAAGCATATCGTCAGCTTAGATTTTGGATTAGAACAGGAGCATAACATAACAAACACTCTTACACTCTTACCCTGTCCTGATGTGAGATGGATGGATGGCTAGACTATTTTTTGACGTAAAATGACAGCATTGCGTTGACTGACACAACGAACACACACATACACACTGCATGAGCTAAATAACTTCAGCTACAACGTGTAACAAAGTAACAACTCCAAGATAGACATCGTCGTCGTCACGAAAGCCATCCACCTATATATCCCTTACATAACGATAATAATAGAGATAGATTTAATTTGTACAAAGAAAGAGATATATTTCTTTCCAGTACATTAACGCAACTTTTCAAACAAATCAAACCCTGCCGATATTGTTTGCTTATAAATAGTCACTAAAATTCCTCTTCCTCAACCTATTACTACTGTTATGTTAAATATATGTGTGCGTTTGTTCATTTAGGTTAAATATAGCATTTCTCTGTCTATCTGCATATGTAATTATGTAGGAGCTATAGAGAATGAGCTGTCTTCCGTCTAATCTTCTTCATCAAGTAAAAATAGACTGGAAATGCTAAAAGTACTGCAAAAACGGAGAGGTTTACAGTCGGTCAAAGTGGAAGTGTCATCGAGTCATGGCATAGAAGCAGTTGCTTGTGTTTACTACGGAGCATTCCAATCCCTACATAAAGCTCTCGTCGTCGTCAGATAAATATAAGCAAATCCAACATTCCTATTTCCCCATAAAATGCAAAACCTACTAAATGCATATCTGCGTACTAGTTGCATGCAGTTGAATACGCATTATTGCCAACAATCTCAAGTACATATCACACATACATAATTACTCGATTCCGTATAGAAGTGTATTCCATTTCACTTTTGAATCATATCATGCAAATAGAGGGGTATCAGAGCATGGCGCCATAGAACATAGAACTAGAGACCAATACTATAAGCCAGACTCGACAGAGTGAAATTTAACACTCAATGAAATTGTAATCGATTTGTAATTTGACAGATTTCAGTGCAAACAGGAGTGTAGGCTGTCTGTCATTCTCATGTCATAAAAGTAAATATCTATGTATGTACTGATATTTATTTACATCAGGAAATAATAAAACGATAATGTAGGATGCACCTTCAACTGCCTGATGTCATGATGAACTGCTTATGCAATGATGAAACATAAAAAGAGTATTATATAAACTAAAGTATGCCGACAACAGACGACGAGGTGAGCAAAATTCCTGTGCCATCCATCAATAGCTAATAAAATGAGACAAAGAGGAACAAAAACAATCAACAATAAAGGGATGAGGACATCACATTCATTAGGATCCTGAACAGAACACATTAAAAGATAGAATACGAGAGACAGAACAAAATTAACTGACGTGACATGTCAGAGTAAAGAGCTAATCGCAATCATAAGCCGTAGATATCAATAAACATGTATCCCTGTCCTGTATACATTAATATGTACTTTATGTGCTGTGTAGTGTATTTTTATTATGCTCAGTTAGGTACGCTCAAGAAAATAACAACATAATCTCGTGAATAAATGCAATAGAAAGAGCGTAGCGAGGATACATAAGTCGAGTTATAGTTGTTTGGTGAGGAAGGTCATCACCATGATTTAATTATGATTCCTTTCGCATATACTAAGAACCTTGTTTCAGCAATATTTTATGGTAGTGGATTCTCAAGGGTGTTTTAGTGCCCACAGACAACTGAGTGAGTGAGATCTCTTCCTATATCACATCCTGTTTTATCACTCCATATCAGACTATCACTACTCTACTCCACCATCATCCTAGTAAATATATCTCAGATATCACTTCACTATGCACTACTCTCTTTAGCAGCCTCCTCCTAATATTTTTGCAGCCTATCTTTATTTTCTATGTTCATCAGAAGACAAGTCTAGGTAACTGATTGCGCATTGCGGCGTGTGTACGAAACAAAGTTAATATTTTATTATCGTGTCAGTATGTGAATAGAGTTGAGGTTGCCTTCTAAATACTTTTATTGCATTAGCTACGCCAGGCAGGTAAGGTATCAACTGGGATATCCCATCATAGTCTAAACAGTGCCATTAAATAGCCAGCTCTACCCATATCTAAATTGTTCTATTGTTGGCAATGCTATTTCTTTGGCTACTGGTATAGGATTCTGGTGGTACTGTGTGCACACAGTTCTTATTGTTAGTTAATTGTAGTAGCTTATTGGCTAGAAATGACTGCGAAACCAATTAAATACATTGGTACTTACACACAGCCACAGCCACTACCTATAGCTATCATTTTTCTATTGACAAGCGCCAAGTTCTGCAAGTGTACGTACATGTAGACACGTTACAATGCAATTTTAAAGCAAAAGCTATAGCTACACTAGCATAACATGAAAAGGAATGCTTTAAAACCTAATCTCCATTATTAATACACAAGTACATAATGTGTGTAGTCTAACGATTAGTTTATTTTATTCATTCGTACATGTTAACTACTCAATAATATATAAGTTGAAGTGTTTATAGGGACAGACAGAGAAGCCGTGACTTTAATCTCCTATGCGTTACAATCTAACGTGCTCACAACTAACAACTAAGTAACTACAATTATTAACATTTGCACACAGGTAATTTCATAGAAAATTGCCACAAACGCAACCACACTGCACTGCACCAGTACGAATGCCTAATTACCTTTTCGCTGTATAAACCTTTTATAAAGTTACTAGCTACCTATACGCATATCAACGTGTAGGTACTCAAATTAAATTATATACAGACACTAAGTATAAGGCTGACATTTTAACAAACAAAACAAAGGTTCTTATTAATATTGAAGTCACAAGCAGCCTTTATCAACTTTCTCACCTCATTTCATTCAATTGAATACATCAACTCTAATGTCAACTGTGTAACAATACAAGTTTACAACTGTAATGTTATTTTATACAGTGTTTGTTTGTCTGCTTAGTATATCTGGCTCTGTCTGGATTGGATTTTGATGATTAGAGAGTGAGGATGCTTGAGAAGCTTAACATTATATTAGACATTTACAGATATGTGTACACATACATACATGTGACTATAGTTTATAAATAATCCCATCAGTTTTCCATTGACATTATAAATTGTATTTATAGTACACATCAATGTTACTGCGAAATAAATATTTAAACATAGCGAAAGGACGTTAGGAGAGACTGTGAGGAATATTAAAATGCTACGTATCAACACGTTGTGTATTACGTCGAGGCAGGGCATAGGTAAGACAAGTTAAATCGAGCCAAGTTGGATAGCCATGAGATTTCGTAATAAATAGTGTATTGCTGTATTTGTACGTGGTTGTAGTGTAGAGCGGATAGTGTCTGTGCATTGAAAACAGACTTACAGATATACAGAAACTACAACAAACAGATAGTTGTTAGTATGAGCAAAAAATAAATCTCCCAAACCACCCACCAAATCAAACCAGAGCAGAGCAGCCAAACTCATCCTAAGCCTTAATTCTCGTTTTTCAATCCCTACTCATTTGACTTGACTAATAGTTCAGTCAGTTTATTATTGCAATGAAGTTACGTAGTTGACTTAAGTTACCTAGTTATCGTAGTATACAATATTATACGTGCATACTACAGAGTTGTTTACATTTTTTGCACTGTTGAGTCTTGGAGGAGTGTGGTGTGTGTGTGAGCGTAGTGCAAGTTAGTGTGGAATGAATGTGATGAATGCAGAATAGAAGTTGAGCAGAGCAATATTTTTGCACGTATGTACAGCATATGCACACAAGACAACAGGAAAGGTAGAAAAGTAGGTTAAAGTAGCCGTTTCATTTCACATCTGCTTCATATGCATAACTATATTCTTTGTTATGCTATACTAATGCATATATTTTCCCTTCAATTGCCTTGCGAATCCAGACTGCTACCATTTACTTTTTTTAATACTCTCTCAGTGCTAATACTCACACTCTCCTAAATACAATTTCCAATCCACTACGTTACACAAACACAATCATCATATATTATTATTATAACTTCTTTCTCACTTGCAAATTACATTGGCATTGTTATTCTCTTGATTATCTATGCATGTTTGAATGAAATTGAATATTTTATGCGTTTTACGATGAGATGGAGTGTGGGAGAATCGAAATCCAATGAGAGAATGGAATAAAATATTTACATGCAGTTCAAAGTTCAATACAGTTGCCCCTTCTGAATTTCAAATCCTTCACATCAAACTGACACTGACTAAGAGGTTTAAAAGTCAAAAGGTTCTCGAGGCCAAAGACAATCTACAACGTAAATACCTTATTCCTATCTAGTAAATTACAAGTAATTAGTATAATACCATCTTAATTCAACAATAACATAACGATGAGACATAAAGTACGTGAGACAGTGACGTATGGTTAGAAGCTCATCCTCAACTCTCAACGCAAGAAAAGAAATGACAGGAGAAGCAACGTTCACTGCACCCAATTATAAACAATCCCTTATTATTATTCGTTAAATTTAATTGCTATGCTTCTCTGCATTATAAATGTTCTTATAAGGTTTATATGTATGTATATGATAGGAAGAAGTTGTAGGTTACTGTAAACAATATTGGTCGATGATCAAGCATGGAATTTTTGCATGACTTTGCTAATGGACTCAATTCAGTGTCATATTTAAACGAGACTGTAGTCTAATCAATTTAATGATGTCGTAAACGGAATGTCAAACCGATGGCTTCAACATCCTTTTCTATAGGCTAGGTTGACAATGACTTTTGCAAGGAGATATCTTTCCCCTATCAATTAATCCGCCTAAGTGTATTTGTAGATGCATGTGCTCACGTTTCAATGACAAGCCAAAACAATCCGTGGATTCATAAACTATTTAAGAATGAAATGCTATTAGGGATAGATTTTACGTTCTCTGCTGAGTCAGGCGCTAGTCGATGTTCGTTTCGTGAACGTCATGTCAGTTGGTAGGGTAGTTTGTGAGACATAAAGGATCTTTTTAGCGTCTGCCTGCCGTAGAAGTAGCTACCTAATGGATGTTCCTATTATAGTACTTAGAAGCAGTAGGTAGTAGTGGTAGAGAGTAGATAGAGAGTGACTGGAGAGAGAATCCGCGGACGGATAGTGCTTTAAAAGCTTAAAAGAGGAACTGACGAGCAGAGAAATATCTGCATTGAAGTGAACTGAAAGGGCAAAAGCATGTGATTGAATTTATAGAGGAGGAGAGTAGTTGGTTGGTGTATCAATAGATTTATGTATAGTGTAACAGTAATGGTCCCAGTGGTAAGTAGTATTCTGTAGAAGGCTCGTAAAAGATTGGAACATGGTTTCGTTCCGTTTGTGCAATGAGAGAACTGTCATTAGGTTCACAATCGATTCGCTAAATGCCAAACTAAATAGAAATGCGGGATTCTTGCGCACTGATCCTCTTACGCCGTCGTCGGGGACAATGAACGCTCCAATCCAACTCTCGGAGATGAGAAAAGGAAGCAAACTTTGTATAGATGTATGTATGTGTGTGTGTGTGTACTTGTATTACTACTGTAGCATGTAAAACTCGAGACGAGAGACACAGAGGTGTTTTCGGTTCTATTTTTACGGGTTTTCGGGGTCTCTGCAAAAAACTGCCGTTTGGCATGTGTCAACTCCTTCTGTTTCTGCCGCAGTTCACTCAAGACCAACAAACTGACTTTTCTATCGGTGAATAAGAAACATCAAGCACTGCATACTTATTTTGCACACAGGATCCATACAGAAATAATGTAGAGACAAGGAAAGAGAAAAGCAATGAATATCATCTTGGGATCACATCACATTCATGTAAGACGTAATAAGTCGAATCACGACTCTCCTACACCAAACCATAGCACCACCATACCACATCGTTGATGTAGCTTCCATAACTTATCGCATCTTAACTACCTACCTATATACCTCAAGAGCTGTCGTTTTCCATTCGATTTACTCACAAACGTTACTATTCTACTACTACTACATAGGAGAAGGAATCGTCGAAGGCGGATACGAAATTGTCACAAAAACGCAACATCAACTAACTCTTATAAACTACCTCCAATTTCAAGCAAGCTAAATCTATCTACAACATTATTTATAAAATTAGTAGTTACTTCACCACAAAATACTAGTATGAGCCTGTGATGTAGTAAGACAGATAAAAATCTACATTTAAAAAAGATGCTCTTTAAACATTCAGGAGTATCGCATAATATTCCGTGCATTTAAAGCCATTTCATATCACATGATTTCTTGCAATATTTACTTTTAGCTAACTTCTATCCGTTGTATCTATACATAGATGTTATATTCAGAAGATTCAGTACACGAGAAGTCTAGAGTATTTATATACATTATGATGATATGCATTATAATAAGGTAAAATAGATTTGCGTCTGCTAAATACGTAGGTAAGTAGATTTTAAAGGTAATAGTAATGATGTGAGTATGAGAGATATATAGAGGAAAGAAGGCGACTAAATAAAGTCAGCCAGTTTAATGTTGTTCTGCTACATGCATAATAATGTGAGTGCTATGGTTGGCTTGTCTAGTCCGCTAAATATTAGCAGTGGAGATGAAGGAAGGCATGAGAAATCCTTGAAATTCGCCTTGACAAGTCGACGTAGACATTAAGGTAGATTTTACCCAACACATTTTTCGTGATGGGGTAGGATAAGGAGCAGAAGGCAGAGTAGAGAATTATATTTATATGTAAATACATTACGTGAGAGAGTGTAGGACAGGGCAGGATAGTTAAAGAGTTAAAGCATTAAAGCAAAGAGAGCTCAACTCAGCTCACAATGAACAGAACACACTCCTCTGTGTTGCAAAAAATAAAGGCCAATAAGGAAGAGAAGAGCGAAACAACAACGCAGACATTCAGGGCCGTCGGAATAATCGCTATCAATGATTTCTATTTGCAATTCATTTATAGCATTACGTTGAGGAGGCTGCTAGCTGCAGACTAGCAGAGAGCTTTATAATAATATGATTATCCGCTCTGCACCAGAATAGGAAGGACTATGCATGACATACTCTTCTTGCTCTTGCCTCCCATCCCATCCACAATGAAAATGAATGAATGCCAAGTACAAAAGCTTTTTAACCACTCATTCTCCCTTGACTTATCGCCATCCTCATATTTTACTCTCGATTATATTTTATGTACTACAACATAAACACATGCAACAATACACATGCCCAAGATTATCTGTGCTACACAAAAAGAGATGTACCTTGTACTTGCATACCTATAATAATAATACATCTGTATACATACATATCAAAGTGAACCTTCCAACTTTACTACTTATAATGCTAATAAAATTATCTATCATCCTAGTTATGCCTATGCATGGACAGAACAACATCATCACATGCAGCTATACATAATATTAGCATTTCTATTAGTAAATATTTTAAATTGGCAAATACGTAATAGTAGTACAGCCAAATAATAACCAAGTCTGCTGATCTCAACACACAGACACAACACAATTAGTTTTTGTGCAAGTATGTAGGTATATACGTGTACAGCTTTTATTACGACATAACTACTAAACACACTTTGTACTCCTGCCTGACTCTCCTTTAATATTTCAATACTATCTCACCCAGAAGAACAAGAAATGATCAAAAAAGTTGGCTTTCCTTAAGATTCTTATAAAACATCTGTACTGACACACTATGTACATTATACTATTATGTATCTGTAGTTATATAACGATGGGAAAAGGATGCAGAATATCTCTTGTTATTTAGCTCTGTGCGAAACTCAAACCTTTAAAAAAAGTTAGACATTTAAGTGCAACATGTTGGAATGGTTCTATCAGGAGTACAAATTTTTCTATACAGAACACTTACACTTACAATAAATACAAATACAACACACAAACGAAACTGACAACAACTGACTTTGTGGACTAGTATAAAACGAAACAAAACAACATTGTTGGCAAAGAAAGGGAATCACTATGTCTATTGGGTTCTACCTAACTAACCATAAGTAACTTGTGTTAACAATAAATAGGATAGCTATTCTACTGGGTATTGTATCATTCCTATTCTCCAAACTAACCAGATAGATCCCTATTGACTTTTAGTCGACAATTGTAAGTCAAGTGACTTTTCTTGGGCAGACATGCTCATGTTATGCTACGGGAGTACAGCAATAATGTTTTATGCTATTGGTACACATTATGCAAATACTAAAATATAATAACAACAATGCAACATAAAACTGGCTATGGCCAATCTTATTATTTGTATTTTGATTTAACTGTACAAAGCATAAAGCTTAAAGTACTTTGTAAGTATATGTAAAAAAGTACACGCGTGGCCTTTGCTTTGTTCACTCAAACTGGTACCTATAAATTATAATTAAATGTACTTACAAGCTAACCAACTGACATTACACTGTGTGTGCATAGAGTTTTTATTCGTTAGTGTGTCTGCTCTGTCTCTGTCACTTCATCTCTTGTCTCTTGCACTTAATTCACGATGAAATCTACCTGAATCGTTTTGTAAAACAATATCCATCCAAACAGGAAATTGTACATAAAAATCTGTTTATAATAACACCTGTATATGCACAACAGAAAATAGCTAAGGTAATAAAAAGGCTAAATTATTCTAACAGATGGGAAATAAAAATTAATTATTTTGCAATTTATGACTAATGGTAGACACTGAAAAGTAGTTAATTAGCGATTTAAAGCGTAATGAATACTAACTAACTAGCTGAAGACTTAATTTGGAAAGTTAAAGTTGTCTTTCCCTCTTTGTGTTGTCTATTCTGTGACAGGGAAGAAGAAGAGGAGCTAAGATTACTCTAGCGAAACCTAAATGGAGTGAATCATTGAACAAGAATTATGTATTGCCGCACACGCATTGTCCTTTGTGTTATATCAGAAGATGTTGAGAGTACAGTGTGAATCTGTGCCATTGCATGTGAAAAAAAAAGGAACTGAAAATTAATTTCGTCGACCTACTCAACTTGTTCAACTCACTCCCATGCAAACAAACAAAGCAAGATTGGCAATAGGAAAGAGAGAATCAGTAAAATAAATAAAATCTTCCGTCGCACATCGCACAACAGCCATTCTATTCAAGATTGGAATTTAGTGACATTTTTCCCTCTCTCTCTCTCTCTCAGCTTTTCTGAGTTGATTACGTAACGAAAGTGTCTCTCGCATTACATCCTTAGCCGAGCCATTCATGTATCCATAAAAGCTCCTTCCTAAAATTCCCTGGCTCGATTTGCATCCACAAGTTAAGTTTACTGTGACGTCTCTGCGTAGCATCACTTAGGTAGTTAGTCCCACAGCTAAACTGTAGTGAACTCAAACAAACGACAGGAAAAATGTCTTCTGATGAATGCAATGCAAGCAGACATCTTTTCATGTCAAATTGCCAAAATAGTGTTGCTGTTAGTCAACGATAGTCGTCGTAGCCTCTAAGGAGTTGAATGAGACTTAAAGAGGCAGAACATTATATTGTATCTACATAATATAACCCACTTATACTAGAACGGAAGGATTGAAAATAGTCAGGCGCAAATGTATTTATTCCTAATTGCTATATGAAAGATTTAGTCAAGCTATAAATGACTACATTGTATCCCAAGACTATCAGACAAAGGCCTTTCTATATAGACTCTTCAGAAATAAGATGTTCCTAATTGTAAGATTCTCGTCACATTACATCCCATCATCACACTATAACCTTCTGACCCTAGATTCCCGACGGATATACTGATAATAACGGCAATATTGGATTCAATTCACTTGACTACTGCGTTTCTGGTCTGGTCGACCGTCAAATTACACGCGCCAGGCATTTTACTAATAGCATATCTACTATTATAACTAATAAACATTATCTGTATACTAGAGTGTCTATCTATCTATCTATGAAGTTATATGTGCTGACCTGTCAAAACAGTAACCCTGTATATGATGATCTGTCATGATATGATAACAAGCGAGAGGGAGACTTTATCTATAACTTGTGTATAATAATAATGATAACTAAACCAAATTAAAGCTAAGCAAACTTTGTAAAGGACAGATGTTATGTACATGTTTTGAAATAAAGATGAGTACATTTAGCACGTTTCTATACATAATGAATAGCAAGAGCATACATAATAAATAAAACATGACTCCTCTATAGAACTTGACAGAAGAGGACATATCCTACTATTTATACGCAAATATCTGCAGAGCCAAAGTATATTAGATTAAGTTGCTCCTCCAATCGAGGTTATAATGTAATAACATCTCATTCTCTATACAATGTACTTAGATATGAACCACCAATGTAAATACTTATGTGCTCTTTCTCTCGATCATTCGTTAATATGTATACATACTGATAGCATATCACACACATACGTAACGCAAAACAAACGATGAGACGAAAAGCAAACTCCACTACTCCACTTCATATTATAAATAAGCTATAGTGTATCTTTATCTGTCTGATAGGCCGTATAAATATGTAACACTTCTTTATTATAGACTTTCGTATAGTGCACTCTGCACAGTGCGTCTATGTCTGTCGTCATGTTGTGATCTCAAGATGCATGAGACAGATACAGAAAGAACAGAGCTTAGTAGAATCCTTATATTCCGCTAAAGACTATAATATTTTTACACATAGAATATAGGTAGGTAGCTATATAGCAGAATCGATATAATCGTAAAAGCTAACCAGAAAGAGAGACTGCAGACTGGATAGCTTTTATATTTACTTTTACTGTGGATATGTGCCTACATACATTATAGGAAAAGTATACTTCTCCACCATTCTAGAAAGTAGGCCATGGTCTTTCTTGTGCAAAATAGTTGAGAAGCGACAAGATACATACAAGATGAGTTATGTCAACATGTTTTGGCGCACAAGACACTCAAACTCAACTTCTACTCTCAGCCTCCTAAAGAAATGGAAACTGAACCACGGGCGTTGTCTTACTCGTTTTAAATTCCCTGCTCAATTTTTATGAAAAGGCTCTCTCTAACTGACACATGCAAAAATTTCTTCAAATCACATAAGAAAATCACTAAAAATTAAGTAACATTATAGAGCATTTTTTTAGACTAATGAGTAATGAGCTTAGCAAATTCCTAGTAGTGGTTAAGCTTGTTAAGTTAGCGGTAAATGATCAGAATGATTAGAAGGTTAGCATTTTAAAATGATTGTCTGCCTTACATGTGAAAAGGTACATTCAGTTAAATTATGACTTTACAAAGTGAGGATCGATGAAAACTTTGGTGCACATTTTACACAAGCGAACCTCATCAGTATATAAGTGTGCTTCTATCAAGATAGCATACAAGAATCTGCTGCCAAAAGGTGAGGTAAATTCTCACAATTGCAAAGTTGTGTCCAATCTAGCTGAGCAACTTTGTCCTTTGAGATTGAACACAAAGCCCTATAGCTTGTATGAAAACCCTACTACTGAATAGGGTCAGTAGATACATCAGTTTGCCAAATGAAAATGAATTTCTTCTTGGAAATGCCTTAATTTAAGTCATGAATAGTGTCAATCCTAACTTAATAAAGACTTTAGTAGTCCAAAGAATTCCAATATATTCTACTTTACTAGAATAGTGCTGTAGCTGAAACTGTAGAGAAGTAATGAAGCCAAGGCAAAACAGTGCCCGATTGTCTTTTCTCCTTCAAAATGCATCTCCCACGTTTGGGTTGCACAAACGGATCATGCCCGGTTCGTCTGAACTACTAAACTAGTAAACTAGATACTGCTATGCATATAAAAGTATATACTTCGGATTTTATAAGCCTAAACAGTGATAACATGTAGGTAGGTAATGTATACTGCACTTGCACTCTTCTGTTCTATTTAAATACATTCCCACTTTCCTTCCCACGATACATTCTATACTGATGTGATATAATAAACAATACGAAAATACTATATAAATATTGCTAAAATATACATATACAAACCTATAGCAGCATCATCTACCTACATCTTATACTTATCTGGCATATTTTTACTTTCCTTTGGCAATAGTATTTAACATCCCAAAATTCACGATGCACAAATAATGCTTGAATAATATAATAATGTTTTGCATTACCAAATTAGGAACACTACAATAATGAAATCTTTCAATATAAATTCCACCATGAGATTATTACAATCTATAAAGGCTGTACTAGAGCATAAACATAACTCATCTTTATTATAATATGAAGTTTCCAACATTTTACGCTATTTAATTGCATCTGTATATGCATAGTAGGGAAATATTTATTGTTAGCATCTCTTTTTGTACATACATCTTTATATTTTTTGCGTATGTCTCTTTAGAATGAATAAGTTTTAACGCAAGAAAAGTTACGCAAATGTAGGAGTCAGGAATACAGTTTCAGCCATCCAATTCACACAATATTGTTCACATATATTCCATTGTCACATGAATTGCTAGAATTACATTTGTATTAACTCTGCGTGTAACAGGGAAGTATTCATCTGTGCATATCTCACTCACTCTCTAAGTCTCAATTCCCAGACGTAGTCATTCAAGTTTTTTTAGACGGTTTCATCTTTTCGTATTACTAGAGGCGCACAAGTAGAGACGCTGACGTGCTAATCTTGGTATTGCGATGCGAATTGCCACAAGTATAGTACCTGATCCTTGTGATGTAACTATGTAACAGACTTAGACAGACAGACTTTGTTGCATCCTTCTTTCATTTGAACTATATCGTACAGTCTCATCTCTATCCATTTTATGATATCTTTGTAACTAACAATTAGAAACAAGGATCTCATCATCCTATGAAAATAAAAAAGATAAACATTCGGCCAAACTGGATGAGTTAGTTGATGGTTAGATTCACTTTTCTCTCCCACGCACAATGAAAAGATACTAGACGACAATGCGCTAACAGTGTACCTAAGTAAATGGAGACAAAGACAAACGAAAATAATGATGTTTACGATCCCTGCCTAAACGTATCTTAATAGCTACCATACCACATCAGCCTCACATTACACACAATGACACAATGCAGCATTTCAAGAATAATCATGCCTCCCTTCCCAGATAATATGAGCAACACTTTAGAAGGATGCACATAAAATATCTAGTAACACTTGTAGCAACACAGCAATAATCTTTCTAACAACGGTTGGTTGGTGTTCATAAGTTCGTATCGTACCCTACTGCTCCTAAAATATGTTTTAAAAGCCAGAAAACCACTTGTCTAGTCTAAATTGCCTTAGTCCTGAAGTCATTCAGAATGGCACATCTGTAGACCAAGGTTTTACAATATGTCACGTCTCTTACTCGTAAAAGTCTCTAATTTACTACAGTTGTCAACCTAACGAACTATATCAAAGTCGAAAAATTGAATGTCATGTTCTTTTATTTCTATGTGCTCATATCACAAAATTACAAACATTTCGAACTTTTGATCCCCATTAGATGACAACAAGCCGCAAAATGACCTGAAGGTCTGCCTACGCAAATCAGCGCTAAGCTCTGTTGTTAAACAACATGAATTCAATTCAAAAAAAGTTCCTCCACGTTCAAAAAAAATGGAATGACTTTATGGACAATAACAAAGTACTAGCATTAGCAATTAGAGTACGTACTTAGTTTTGTACTCCTTTGATCAGTAGAGAAATAAATACATAATTATATGCTATTTTATCTCTTTTATCCATCGCACTCTTACATCGTTAAAATGCATAAAATTCTTGGGTTGACGCTTACGTAGGATATTTTACGCATACAATAAGAACGTGACACATGCATTTCTATATGGCTTGCTGACAGGCTAGTATAATGTAGGTAAACAAATATGTATGTGGCAAAATTGTATCTAATGATAATAATATGACGGTTGTATAATG
>JABASI010001185.1:0-27287 GCA_019776505.1 Tomocerus nigrus
TACTTAGTATCAGTAGTCTCCATGTGGAGGAAGTGTGTCATAGTGAATGCAAAATGCTACATTTTACCATTGTAAAGGGCAAAGGAGTGCTCAAGGTAGTGGTAGGTACATAAATAGTACTATTTCCCCTTAATACTATGCTATGCTAGCTACTTTTCTCACTTGTAACCCATTTTATGCATTCTGAAAATTCTATTTGATGTTCCATGAAAGTGTGGAGGAAACTGAGAATGTCACTTTCTAGGTGCGTATTACGATGTATATAGCACACTAAAGAATGACAGTCGAAAAGGCAGACAGAAAAGAGACGACGTAATGGTGAATAATGCAACAAAAAGTGCAGACAAGAGGATAGCTGTTTGTTGTGTACAAAGAACTCAAAGTTTGTTTGATCAACAGCAGAGTACACATAGACGACACTGTAGAGACAGTACTCACCAAAATACCATCACCAAAAATCCATATTCCTATTTTTCTCTGTGTATGTTGCTCTTACATCATTACAGAAAGTATAATGTTAAGTCTATTTGTGGGCTTCGCAATTAAATATCAAGCCGATTTGTAGTACTTGTTGTACACACTAGTAATAAATATGTAGGTTAGTATGTTAAGTCGCTCGTGGGCTGGGATAATGCTCATGGTTATCGATTAAAAAGATATAAATAAATGTTCTTGTCAATAATGAATACAATTAACGCTAGATATTTTGTTATTGATTTCACTATTAATGATGCATCGATTTTCTACGAAGTATTGCTGATTGAATAATATGATCTATTTTCTCTTCCTGTCAAACTACACAACACAGAACAGGATAATTGCGTAGAGGTAATGGATCTTACGATTGATAGAGTTATTGGCCTTAGCTTTAGTTATCGTACTTTAAAATCATAGCAAGCCGTCTATCCCTATCACTTATACTAATAGAACTAGCCTCATTGCGACCAAGATGCCTGTCAGCGCCCTAAAATCATTTTTCGTACTGGCCAAAATTATTTTAGGTACTGAACTGACCCTCCCAAAGTGCTGTGATTTTGTTACATAGGAATATTGAGTTACATATAATTTACTTATATCTAAAAAAATGTGTAATATGTAGTAAATTAATTTTAATATAAAGTATATAGTAAGTACATTATTTAAAACGTTCATTTTTTACAGGATTAGGGATTGAACTATGGATGCCATTGTGATTCTCCCCATCATACTGGCTTCATGTGCCCTTCTGCCGATTCTTGGTCCCGTAGTAGCTCAACAGATTCTCTACTCAGACCGACCTCCGTTAAGGTGAGTCCATGTTCTGGCTTTTAATTATTTTCCTTTTCTTCTTTTTCAGTACGTTCATAATGTATGGTTGGTTTACAACAAATGCAGCTATACCTTACCTACTTACTATATTCTTTTGAATTGCATATTGCATCGAGATAGACTTTAGTCCAAAAGCATTGGCTATTATAGAATTTTATGAATGAATAATGAAATTAGCTTGGAACACAGAAAAATATATCTACTTTCTGTTATTATCCATTTATTGTTCATCCATAGTGGAATTGTTCCTCTGTGCCCCATTGTCTACTCACCATTTCTTTATTTGGGACATTATAGAAATTCATTTTTGTGAACAAAAGGAAAGTTATTATTACGGTATGCGGTTGTGTACTGTAGGATTTCAAGAGATTATTTGCAGACGTGGATTGTTAAAAAAAGTTTGCTGTTCCTCCTTATTCAGGCGCGTGCACTGTTATTCCGTCCTTATTACTAGTATTGTGTTCCAACTAAATAAGTTTTGCAACGTAATCAGAATATAGTGTAAGTATTTATGTTGCTAACAAGCCAAACGTAGAGAGAGGAGGCAGGGCGGGCGGGTATTGAGGGAATGGTGTCAGATAAACACAGGTGCTACGACTTTACAGGAGACAGGAATCACCGCCCGTGTGGCATTACTTCCTGCGTGCAATAATTGTATTGCACCAAAATTGCGCTGACCCTTATTACTTGTAGTATATGGGTTACGTACAATATACGTTCATATGTTCACGTATATACGTATAGTACAACTACCTGCTGCGACCCCAGTTAGCTAGTTAGTTAGAGTTGCACTTGTACAACTTTATTTTAAAGCGTGTCAATGCCTGGTTTGCATATTTTCTGTTTACATTTTAAAGATATTAGGACATTATATTGTTTAAAGCAACATGCAATAGAAACCTGCCAAAATATTTAAAAAAAAAACAGTAAGCTCCATATCCAGTTCAATTTACAAACATTATACCTGAATTCGAATTGTCCATACAAAACTAATTGTTTTATTTACTGGACAATACAACTAAAGAAACTCTGTGCTAGCTCTAGCAGAGGTACTGATATCTTGCAAGGCTATCATTCCAAGTAATGGTAATTCCCGGTCGTCTGTAGCATACGCAGGTAGGGATTCCCGTGCGTCTGTATTTCCATGTAATCGAGGGAATTCGGGACTGGTTATCGTAATTTGATAGACTTTATTGTAGTTTGCTCTTTCAGTTGGTGGTCATATGTCTAAGAACGGGTAGGCTACGTAAGTAGGATAGACAAGGGTTGAGTGTGGTCTTGGTGGTGGTTACCGAGAATTCCCGTAGCCAAAGCAGGTGCTCTTCTCCAACTTGGCTTTGTTTTATCGTTATGTTTTATTGCACTTCTATTACAATTTCTTTCGCTAGTTTCTCTCCAGAGTTAAATTCTGATCCAGTAAACGAAAATGCTTTACTATGCATTACATTACGAAAGTATTATTTATGCATGTGGCTTTGCTATAGAGGGAATTCCCTTTGGGAGCAGTGCGGGTGCATGAGCATAATCCGAAGTAGTCGAGTAGGAGTAATTTGCAAACAGAATGCGCAAGTAAGCCTAACCATCCACCGAATTTAACAAGACATGACTTTCAATCCCATTCTATCTGTACTTTTCTGAATTCTTATCATCTCATTTCCTAAGTTTCCCTGATTGCCTTTCCGTAACTCACTTTCTGAATACATAATAAATGGAGTACCTGCTGCATAGCCTTTGTTCTAAATTAATTATAAACTTTTATTCCACATACTGTCCACTCTTTAATTATTAATTTTCTTTTACCCCAAACTACGCTAAGCACTAAAATACTCTGCAGGCACTGACTTCCGTGGAAATGTATGATAATAAGTAATTTTTCTTGCAGTTAACACACTATTCCATTTGCATAGTATTAAAAATATCACAAATTATGTAGATGCATTCATTGCTGATGCAATAAATTTTATCCCTGGAAATATCAAACAAAATAGTAACTGCTGCACACAAAAAATTCAGATTCTACCTACCTGTCGTTTTGTATGCGTATTCTATCCCTTTTTTGCGCCTCGATAGGACAATTTACAGAATAATATCTCATATCCACATAATATTATCCAAGATTTTCCTACACGCCCATCGTGGTCTGTATCAATCCCCATTAAGGGACTAATAAGGAAAAGGAACGCAAATTACCGCATCTGAAAATGAGGCTATAGAAGAAAAATGGAAATATCTATATAGTGTTGTGAAATAATGTGATTTAAAATCATTTCTGATTAAGCGTACAATATTATTTAGTCATTAAATATTTAGGTAGCTGATGGTAGAATTTTCCCTGGTTATATTCAGCAGTAGAGAGAGGATTCATGATGAACAACTGTTTATAAAATATTAAGATCTCTTATCGTCTTGTGGAACACATAGAATTAACTGATGAAATGGAACAGAATAGAACAGAATCAAATGGAATAGAACAAAGGATAAACTTTTGTTGGCAGGTTTACTACTGAAGAAAGCAGCACAATGCATTGTTCCTCTATGATTCAGTCATGTACTGGGTATAAACATAAGCCCCGCTTAAAACTTTCTGCAAAAGAATAAGGAAAGTATAATCTGCGGATTAATGTTTGCAGGTATGTCTATAGATATGCTGCTCACAAATTGGTATTTGCTCAAGGAATTTCTGACTTACCTGAGTTGGTTGTTGCGTATATTGAGAAATGGTTGTAGATTGGCGTATTTTTGCTGTTTTTATGATAGTGCTGCCTGAGGGTTCACTACTAATTAATGTAGAGTGGAAAGAAGCCGCAATAAATTCTGCCACGAATTGTCGTACGTAACAACCTAGAAGAGAAGGAATCCTTGGGGAAGCATTTATGTTGTTTTTGTTGCTCGCAATGTCTATTTTGGAAATGCAAGGGAAACGTGAATTTATAAATCCAATTTAGTTTAGTTGAGAGACTACAGAACTTTGTATTATAAACGGACTGTGCATTAAAGCATTATACAGGTATATAACTACTGTGCTGTAGAAGTTCTTCCCCCAAAATGCTCCATTAAATTCAAATGGCATTGTTAGTAAAGGATAGGTAGATCATAATATTGTTATAATGATTCAAGTAGGGTTTGCTGCATCTTGGAATTCTTGGAGTGTAATAATGTTTCCTATCGTCACGCTCAAAGCCATGATTGCTAATAAAAACGTAATTGTTACGCAGAAAGAGTATAATATGTCGGCTTCCGGTATTAACATTCTTTGAAAACAATAAAATTGTCCATTTGGCGGGCATTTGTACTGCATGCACTCGGTGGTGGAAGAATTATGAAAGTAGCGAAGTTGCATTTGAGACAAGTTAAAACTCTTCTGAACTCAACGTGAGTTCTTGCTACTTTCATCGCTTTGAAATTCAAAATGAGCTTAGCTCGAGGCATATGTGTTAAAGTTTCTATGAAAATTCACAGCAATAATGCTAGTCGTCGTTGTGAAGTAAGGAATAAGGAAGGGAAGATGAGACAGCGGCAGCGGTGGCGGGTAGCAGGGACGAGAGACTACTGCAGTCGACTACAGTAGCCAGCGGACCGACAAGAGGCAGGGCAGCTTCTCCAGGTTGAAGTTGACTAAAGTAGGTTTCAATATTTATGTTTTAATATTTCATGAGCGATCTCAACTGAACTGTAGTCGGCAGAGTTAGGCCTCTATCCTTCATACTTCGGCCAACAACCACCGCTCTCAACTTCCTCTCTCTCTCTCTCTATGGCTTTACATGGCAATACGGAATTGCTCTCTTTGCTCAAACCGAGTGAGTCCTCTGTCGTTTTCCCTCTCCATCCTTTTATTATCTTTCTAAATGCATACAGAAGGTTCATAGGACGTTGGGAGTCGATACTAGGACCTGGGGCTCGTATCATATTATTAAGCCACCTAATCTCTATAGTTGATATAGACGCTTAAAGACATAATGGTACTTTACATAGTTGTAGGCACTCTACTAAGTGGAGCGGTGTAAGTAGAAAACTGCAGACGACTATTTGCCAGCATTCATTTTACTCTATGAAAATATAATGGTAAATCTTTTTGCCAAAACTCTGGCCAGAGAATGAAGTAGAGAAGAAGCAGAGTTCCTGTATCAAAACGCATTGCTTCATGCACTGTAGATAAGTAGAAAGCATATTATTATAACATGATCCAAGTCCGCAACATCCAGGCTACCATAAAGATAAATAAATTACATACGGTACATGACCCTCGTTTCACGAGGTGAAATCCAATGTTTATACAATTTTATGATGGGGCTACTTTGACAGAATTCTTTTTACATAAATTGGAAACGTTCGGCTGGAGGATAGAAAATATGTTTGTGTGTATTTACCAGACGTGTGGAAATGTTATTACGAAACAGTCCTCCATGGATATCCATTTAATAGAGCAAACTGATAAAAAAAAACTTTTGCTTTCTCTCAAATCTCCTTAATGTACGGAGAGTTCTAACTTATTCATAACTGACTCCTAATGTCTTTTGAAATTGTTTTCAGCCTCAGTTCGGACCTTAGCGAGAAAGTTGCCTTGGACCATCTGCTCAGTAAAGACAGATACGATAGAAGAGTACTTCCCCCTTGTCTAGGTGAGTTTAACTATGTTATCTTCACACGCCCATCCTATTCAGATAATTAATTAAGCTGACATCATTATCGTATACGTATACCTAAACCAATGTTATAGCTATTACTTTGCATGCACTGCTGATGTTACTATCGATTATTCAATTACAGCTTCTATACCTGGTTATTGCACAGAAACGATTAGGTGTATGATATATATAATATATACATATCATAAATGGAACGCGAAAGCTTATACACTACTTTAGCTGTCAAAAGTAACTACATCATGTCAGAATACGGACATTTTGTCATGTTTCTCATGTGTCTAAAGGGATTTCATAAATTCCTAAGCTCACTGAATTTAAAACTTGAATGTTCATCTTTCATCGGGGTATTAAATTATTTATTGTGTGTGTCTATAGCTTTCAGTAAAATTCTAACTCTACTCAGAGTATCTAAAAGCCCGAAAAGTTTAAAACTTACCTAATGCAAACTCTACAGCGTGCACAAACAAACGTTAGAAATACATTAAAAATTAACATGGAAAATTATTGTGGAATTATGGCACTAATTAACTTTTGTACATACTTATTAGTCGCACTTTCCGACTACTTAGCCCGTAGTGACTTGTGTAGTATGCTAATAGCAAATGATATGATAACACATGGAGCAATAAAAATCGAATTAAAACAGAAAGTTACTGTACACATCTCATTTGCATTTTATATCAATCAGAAAGAGAAGCAGAGAAGGTTGCTCGTTCGGCAGCAGAAAAGCTGTACAATAGTAAAACGTACCCTATCCCTTCACCTAGTATTTGTGTTTGCATTACAATAACGACACTTCTACAGAGCTGGATAATTTGTTCATTCATTATGGCTTGTGTTTTGATTGCTGTTTCAGATGAGCTGTCGGTTAATGTGAGTGTTTTGCTTCTGACTCTTGCTTCTCCAGACGAGTCTTCTCTGGTGAGTCTTTTTATATTATATAGGTACTTAAAACATCGAATATGAAAAAAAGAAATACATAATACTTGCAAAAGTTCTGTATTGCCAATTTCATTACCTAACTAAGCATATTACAAAATTAAATTCACGTAATAGTACTAGGACTTTCTCACATAATATGTAGAACAAATGTTTTTATTCCAAAACTTGGGAAGCTAAAAGGTGCAGTAAGAGTGTAGAGGGTAGGAGCAACTAAATTGGATCCACATGTTATAAGTAGATTTTATATTCCCCGTTCGACCTGCACAATAAACTCGTTTTATTTGCATAAATACAGAATAGTAAAACATAACTGACGATGAAGGAGTAATGGGTGATACTTTGCAGAGTGAACTTTCATGTCAAGTCACATCTGTCTATTACATATTGAGTTTAGCGTGTAAACTAATAATTCTCTTGTTCACAACAAGCAACATTGAATTGCACGTGCAATTTAACTACAGGCTATGAATAAAATATCGTAAAAATGGAAGGAGCGACTATTTTTTAGGCTATATCACCCTCACTAAATCCATTTACGATTGGAATTATGACTTTTTGTAAGCATTCTTTCTCTCGAGTTCGCCGTGTTTAGGATCAGCTACCCATACTATCCGGGAGCCAGTGATGAAATAGAATGGGACTGGAAGCAATATACTACTGTCACAGTGAGATAGAGTTATAGTGGAGCGTGTGCATTACATAAAGGCAGACAAGATGAAAGCAAACTTTCGATTTCTTTGGTATTCCATCCAGTCCACGTTCTCTCATGCAATACCATCCGACGAAGTTAAGACCGAGAGAAAATTCTACAAACGGAACGCATACCTAGAATAAGTCGCGGACATTTCCACCACCATTCACAGGGACATTCAGTTTCACTATATCTGCCGCCTCACTGTAGAATTAAATGCAAGAATATGACAAACTGTAATAGACCATTTCAAAAAAGCGAATTTCATTGAGTATCTCAACGTTAAATCCCCATAAAATTGAGACAATACATCCCAGATGTGTGTAGCCACGATAGATTGGAAAATTCACTTAAATCTTGACAAAGTGCTTCAATTCTATTTGTTTCGTTTAATAGAATATCGATATTTCAATAAAAATCCCTTTCTAGTTCTACCTGAAAAAATAACTTGCTATATATTTTTAAATCATTTCCTGTGCACTTTATTTTCCTTTCAAGTTGTTAATATTGAGATTAACTCGATTGAGTACTAATAATATAGGAAGATGTACAGGATTTTCCGTACATTGAAGCTCCTGAGAAAAGGAAGATGTTAATGATATAAAAGCTTTTTGCAAGTGCTAAATATTTCTATGCAAAGGGATTCATATCATAAATATTTAAATAGAACGGGCAGTAGAAGAAAAAATTGCAGCGTCATTGTTGTTTTTCCCTCAGTGAAAGCTACTCAGTGAAAATAACAGTTTTTGAGGAAAATAGAAGTACTTATAATTCAAAGTCGCTTAGCCAAAGAGCATTGAATCTGGCAGGGGACCAGTGTGTTTACATTTTCCCTGTGATATGCTAGAAAGAATTATGGGCAGGAACAACCCTGTATTTACATCTCTGTATGTGAGTATAAGTACTAACCCCAACTCCCAGTGTACTGTACCTTAGAGAGTGAGAGAGAGAGAGAGGGTATAGAAACATCCTATACGTAGTGGAATATTTTCAGGGCATCATTGCAGTACATGGAATCGTTTAGAAGTGGAGCTCATTTCAGAGTGTAAAAGTAAAAATACGTAATCCCCGAAGACTCCTTGAGTTGCATCCGGCTCTGGTCTCCGTCCAGACCTATAAAATTGAAGTGAGGCTTTCCCTATAGCCCAGAATGATTTGTAACTTTAGTAATTTCCTTTCTCAGGGCTCTCAGCGAAGAAAGCTTTCCAGCACTTAATCAATTCCAATACACTGCCGTAAAGTACCTACCTACTTAGACTTTCTTGTCACCATCCGACCAGAAGTGCAGCTAAGCGCATACTAAGCTATATGAACATACGTACCTAAAACACCGAAGTAGGCACCTATCTAATTACTACATGCTCCCATTATGCTATGAGAGTATGTCTATGGCCACTCCTCTAGTTCCTTTTACACACACATCTCATTCGTCTTTACGGGCTCAAGCGGAAATGTACCTTTTTAGTAAATCTACTCATTCAACAAATAGTGAAAGTAATGCCAATAAATTTTACATGATTCATTGCTAGTTCGATCACAGATAAGCACGAAATTCTGCGATATTAATACAAGTGCTCAATGAAATGCCTAAGGTTGATTATGGCGTAGCATGCTGTAGATATTCCTGACCATACCGACCAATTTTTACATTTATTGTCGCTACATCTAAAATTCTAATATTGTTTTCCTGAGTAATCCTGTAATTGTTGTTTTCAGTAGCGCAGATGTAGATACATTTATCGTCAACACATGAACATACCTACCCACTTCAATTTGTGTAGATATATTTATTAGTGGTAGAAACCATATTATTTTATTATAATTATTGGTGCCAAACGGATTAACCTCTCAGGATTTGTAGTCGATAATAATAATTATGAGAGCACAGTGACTGTGCAAGAAATCCTCAGAAGTTAACTTTTATGCTCAGCCGAGTGTGAAGTATGGTACCTACCCAAAACAATACAGAGACGTTTAGAAGCTATATAATAAAATAATAACTCTAGAACAAAACTAAACAGGACAAATTGGCTACTACCGTTGGAAATAAAAAATTCTAACTTAAAAATTGATGTAGGACAAGCAAAGATTTAGTTCACGTTTACGGAGAAAAAAATCATGGTTTATTCTCCATTATAGTCGTTTTACAATATTTTTTTAAGAAATAAATCTCAAGAATGTCCCAATTGATGTTAATAAGCCAAACTATGATTTTTTTCAGTCATGATTTTCATTAAGTTTGAATCTCTTCGTTCCAACGGTGGTAGACAATTTGTTCTGTCTAGTCTAGTTGTAGAGTTATTAGCTTCCAAACGTCTCTACGTTCTTTTGGGTATATAATGTATTTGATATTATGTATCCACAGAAGAATAAGGAGAATGATATAAATGTACATATACTTTGACAAATAGAAAAGGTTTGGAGAATAAGGAAAATGCACTTTGACGAATAAAAAAATGCTTGGAGAATGAAAAGGAAATAGGAAAGAAAGAGTTGATAGGATAGAAGGAAGAATTAGAGTTGCAGCTGCTTCAGGAACTGTTCAGAATAGCTTAATATTCATGCATATAATATTAGCTCTTGATCTAAGCACATTTATTGAGGCCAATTACAAAGAATGTTACAGCTATGGTGTTCCTGTCTTTTCCGCAAATATGTGCTAACCGATTCCAAATGCAACGCCGCTATTTCCTATTTTTCTACAGATAATGTAGTCTACATTGTTTGGGTATAGCAAGGTTAAAACTATATTACGGATGTAGCACGAAGTGAAGCGAAGCAAAACCGGGGAAATGTGAGGGAAAGTCGGAAAATCGGAACGAAAACAATGATGTGTATAGGAAGGTGTATGACGAGAGGCGAAAAAGGAGCTATGCAATGGGACACTGTAATAGAATACAGATAGAGACTTTCACTGGAATCTCCAGCCAGGCTCTACATTAGGAGTAGCAGTGTCTATTGAAATGAAAAGCATGCCTTGACTCGACTTGACTCTGGAAATGAATGGGAACTGAATGGAATGTGAATATCTGTGCATAGAAGATCCCATTGTGAAAGGCTTTTGTATTTTTAGGGAAGCCACAGCCACAGTTTGGTATTGAATGAGTGTTTCCCTTTGTCAATTGCGGCCAATGTAAAGCTTAGGCCATCCTGAGCTAAACTACATTATCGACATTACACATATATCCTGGACAATAGTTATTGTGCACATCTATCCTGTTCTCAATAAGATAATAAACTAAGACTCCTATTCATGTATTTAGCTACCATACTTACCATAACTACAGGGCGCATACTTACCAACTCTTCACAGCACTTTCGACATAAAAATCTGTGTTCATGCACTAAATCATGTGAGAGGGTGAAAGTTATAATGAAAACTTAGTAAAGAAAGAAGAAGACTTATTATGGATGATTTGTAGCGCCGTAGCCTGTAGAAAATGAAAGCGTTCTATAAATCTGGTCTAAATCCACATATACTTAATATGTTTATACTTAGTTTACCAAGGTATGCATACGTGAGGCGTTCAATTGAATTGTAGGGGGATACTCGTATATTATTATTTTTATATAATGTAATAATTCGTGGTAGTAGGAGAAGTTCTTTTCAACGCTCTGTGCACATGGGGCACAAAAGGACTGGAATCGTACATTGCCAAGAATAAGGAACATTAGGGAGGGCAAATCTTTATTGAAATTGTGTCAATCAAATGACATGAAAATATATGAATAATATGAATCCTTCAGAAATGGCAACATAAAAACGGCTGGGACTAAACTAGATATCCATTAACCATCTGGCCTGGCTTGTACTGGATAATAAGAACAGACTTGGAAAGCCATCAGTCATCCATTGAAGTCTAGTGGGATGCACTGTCTGTGTATATAGGAAAATGAGGAGCTCCTTCACACATTGTTAGTTTTCATAAAGGGAGGAAGGAAGGCAGACGTAAAATTCGTACACATCCCAGCATTATCCAAATGATTTATGAAATGCAGCGGACAGGTTTGTTATTGTTCCATGGTTTTGCTTGTAGCTGGGAGTGAAGAAACATCAACGCATCAAATGACTTCCACTACATTCCATCCCATCCCTTCCCATCCATACACCCATTTAGGGATTCATGTGTTAATAGAAATGCAGTTCACGTTTGATATAAAATATTCTACGAGTGTAGTCAGGAGTGGAAGATGAAGAGAAAGTCATGGAAAGGGCGTTATCACAGAGATAATGATCGATAAGCAGCCTTTCTCTCCAGTAACATTGTCATGTACTAAATATAGTTAGGCATCAGACTCCCGCATTAGCATTCATAAGTATGTAAACGACTCTTTTTCTTCATTTCCCAGAAATACGAAGTGGAGTTTCTGATGCACTTGGTGTGGCGTGACACAAGGCTGAGGCATACAATCCACAATTCCACGGGCCCGCCGCCCAAGTTCTCTGCGGATGTTCATGAGGCGATTCCGATGCGAGCCAACCCCCGCAGAAGACAATACTTGGATGCTCTTCACCACTGGGGTCATGTCTGGGTTCCAGATGTCTACTTCGTCAAACACGGAGACTTCAGATCGAACTTAGACCCCGTCAATATTGCCCTCCGCATCTTCCCCAACGGCACCGTCTCCTTTACAACAAGGTACTCCCATCTCTTCCTCTTTTCTGTCTACAGACCCCGGGTAGGCACCTGTAAATAATAAACACGAATGGCTACTACGTTTTATTATTATTAAACTTGTAATGCATTATTTAAGAGTATACTTTACGTTTATATTTATTTCCCCGTGTTGTTGTTCGTTGCACAAGTCTGTCTGTAAAATCTATATACACATATCACATTGGTTAGCTTTTCTTCTTTTATTCAGTGCTTTTATTTCTACCATAGCACATCTCCCTCTGTTCCTTTGTTGCAGTTACACAATATAATAAACCCCGACCGGGTAAGATACAATGTTTGCTAATAAAATCTGCCACTGTGTATCGGCACATATTCCATATATGGCAATTATCTATGTTGCTGGCTTTGCTGAAAATTTACAAGTGGATGCTCAACAACAGTAAACTCAGCATTGCCTGAAGTCTTGATTCGGCAAAGTATCATATACAAATTAGCCCACTAAACAAAAGTGTGTGTTCCAATTGCTATTTGCAAGCAACCTCTAGAGACTAATGCCACTAATTCAACATCAAGCAAAACCCACATTTCGTCTACTTCATAAGTAGACACTCGTAACGGTAAAGTGAATTAGGCAATACAATAATGTTGCTCAAAACTAAATGAAAAGGTGTAAGAGTTGGTTAAACTTCATCATAATATTCAGATGCAACGAATGAATGGTAAAGCCATTTTCAAACAAGTGAATTGCGTGGCGGATATTACATATGGCAATATTGAGCATTTCCTTCTCTAGGACGTAATTGTCAAAGCTGACTTCACAATTTCCTCACCACAAGCTATACTATGCATCTAAATCATAAGAAACATTTGTATGGCAAAGAACAAGGTTTCGTTTAGGTTGAAATGGAAGCATTACATTTATTGAAGCCTAAAACGCGTAGGTTTTATTCAATGAACAGAGTGAGTTTTATTAACGTCTGTTGATTAGAAAGCTAGTAATAATTAAGTTAACCACGGTGTTGGGCGTATCATTTGATCTGACAACCTGCACCGCATGGCGTATCATTGAAAAATATATTAGCAAACTAAATATCTAGAAGAAACAAAGTGGGTTGGTAGGCCTTGCTCATTCGAGCGGAAATAAATCATTTAAAGTAGCAAAGAGGATATCTGGGAAGCTGTCGTAGTACCAAATAGGATTACAGATAAAAGGAAGTGAATATTAAAAGGCAAATATACTTTCATCAAAGGTGCTACTTGTGACTAATGTAATATCCAGCCAGATAGAAATGATTGCACCTTGGCTTTTGCAAAGTGGTGACAAATTGACAAAGCAAGCGAATTGGTTTTGATCTGGTTCCCTTCAGACTTCAGACAAACTTTATTGGAAAGAAGGAGTCCTCTCTGATTGCTTTGTTAATTATCTGAATGAGACTAGGAAAACAAAGTCAACAGATTGGAATTCTAATGAATTTTTGGAGGTGAAGTAGGAAGGCTAGTGTCAGAGAAAAGGAGTTGATCCTATTTTTTATTCATCTGTCCCACGAGAGAGAGAGAGAGTCTCCCATCTGCTCCCTGAAAAGTTGTTGGGAAGAGCAAGTATTCATTTCAGGAGACAGTTCACCGTCTTACTTTCCCTTTGCTTTATGTGCAGAGAGACCAATTCCACTTTCCCCTGTTTCAAAGGAAACTTCTCTTTTGATAATCAAGTGCACTTTGGTCTGGTCTCGACTAGTTAGGTCTGGACTTGCTATGGCAGTAATATATTTGACAGTCTACATAACTAGGCTAGGAGGAGATGAGACGAGCCATCGTGTCATCACTGTGACATTCGGCAATTTTTCCGACTTTTACTCTCCACCGTCTGCTCCAGGATTGCCTGATGATGTGATGTGTTTGCAGAATTCGCTCCAGGCTCCATCCACACTCGACGAAACTGAACGTCAATTCCGGCCACCCAACTAACCAACTTTATGAGACAAAGAAATATGTATCTGTGTTTTATGTTATCATTGCGAAAAACACACTTTTGTGTTTTGTACTCCTTATTTAATGAAACACGTACGTAGTTGGCAATCTCCGCTTAACTCGACTTGTACACGTAACATGACTTAGAGTGAGTTTCCGTTGAAAGGTTTTCCCACCGCTTTGTCCTCACTCCCTTTCCTTCTCTTTTCCAACAGCTTTTCTCTTTTCTATGTATATGCATTTAGTGAAAAGACGTTTTCCTTTGTTATTCTAGGTTTTCCCTGTTTTTTTCACTACTTTTCTGCTATAACTTGTTGTCACTTTGTACTTGTTCCTTCTTGGTTGGTTTGGTGTTTGGAGGCTATCGCACTACTCATCTTCCCTCACTCATCTCCCCTTTTCCTTATATTAGTGCTAACTTTGCAAAAGAAAACTAAGTGACAATAAAAACGAAGGATAGAGACACTGAGAAAAAGAGCTAGACAAAAAGTTTCATTACATTACTTTGGTTTCTCTTTTCCTTTGTCAGTTTATTTAAGTCGGAATTATACTACTGCATGTTTTACTCTGCTTTTCTATGTATTCCGCTGTTTGGGCGGCCGCTAAAAATAATGTTTGTATGGTCGTCAACTACATAAATCGCCGATGTGTGCTAAGTTCGTTTGGAGGGGCATTTGGAGAACCATTTGGGGAAACAACACTTTTCTTCCAAAACTCTGTACAAAAACGAATTTGATTTCATTTTCTGAGATGCATTCTGCTCGGCTACTTAGTAAGGAAATTTTCTCTCTCCAAATTACGTTCAATTAAATTAATTCCTAGCTAAAATATCAAATGAACTGTCTTTTGAGTTTTTATTAGCTACCTTATTTTGTCCTTACCCCTGTAAGCAATCATTATTTTAGGACTCAAAATTCAGTTTACCTGCAGTACATATCCATCTTCTAACCTAAGTTCATCAGTTAGAGTTTTATTGTTTCATTTGGTTCTAGTAATTGCAACTCAACTCTTTCATCATTTCATTCATTTATTCAGTCGACCGAATTTTAACCCGGTTCTTTGTTTCAGTCCTAACATCCACTTATTTTACGGATGCTGGTTATTGCAAGCCTCATCAAGATGCGAATCTTGGCAATGTTGGAAAAACTCGAGCGGAATGACTTCTGTTGTTACAAAAATCGCCTTAAGTGAGATACTCGTCTCGAAATAGGTTATGACATATGACTTGATTAAAGTTCATTCTACTACACTAAAGGACCTTACTAATGGACCTTTAAAGATATCTCTTCTTATCGAACTCTACTCTACGAATAAAAATAGTAAAAAATATCAAGAATAGTTGGAACTGGCTTTCCAAACTTATTTTACAAGTAGAGTAGACTTGTTTCTTGGAACCAGACTGGGACTTGGCAGTCCGGCAGGCGACACTAAAAGCTGAAAGGTTAGAGTACATCTTGTACGTATTCAGTGATACATACTGCCGTATAGAACCACAACAAACAAATTACTATCGATTTTCGAATGGGAGAAAAGCGACATCGGAGAGAGAAAGACAAGCCAAAACCAACAACGCGACACTTACCGGTTACCCCCAAAGGAAACTGGAGTGCAGGAACGGCGATGTAGAAGAACCTGATGCCTAAAGTGAGTTTTTGCTGCCTGACTAAAGCTCAGACAGGGCAAATCGAAGTGGTCCGAAGGGAAAATGGAATGACAATGCATAAACACACTTCTCCTATTCGCTGCACATTTCCAGTTGACGATGACTCAAACACCCAGATAGTAAATACATTGCAAAAACTACCAGAGTCTATGTCTATATCATTGCTACTCTGAGCCATCGTCTATGGCATCCACTAAAAAATCCTACGCGTAGAGACAAAGTTAACGGCTATGAAGAAAAGTCTATGTTGATACAACTCAAGAGTCGCGACTCGCGACTGTCGAATTGTCGATCCTCCGTTGTGTTGCTTTCCGTGTTTTTTGAAAGTGTGAAGTACAAAATTGAGTATCTACTGCACAACATTCTTCTAGCCAAGTAGCCAGCAATTCTATATTTATTACATAAGCTCTTTACGACTTACACTGGACTACACTTGCCTTCCACTTACTTTTTCAGCTTTTAGATAGCTAGCAAAACGACTGATCCATAAATAAATCACCTCTGTCATATGTGACACACATGGGTTGCTTTACGTTCAACATGCGACCTGGAGCATGTTGATGCACTCTTCTGCTATCTGAATAAAATAAATACTCATTTTCGACCATGCCAGAGCTGTAGAGCATGCATGAATGGTTCCATAGATCAATCCAATGGCATTGGGTACTACTGGGTACTGATTACTGCGACTCAGTAAACACAATCTCAGTGTCAGTCCATTCACTCATTATAATGAACTTAGCGATTTTCATCCCTTTCATCATTTGTTTTGTGGGATTTATCTCTAAAAGTGTGCATAGCACATTAAATCATCATAATTATGTTAGTCATTAGTTTAAATAGCTACGACAAAGGACTTCAATGACAGATTCGTATAAATAGCAAAGCGTTCTTTGTGTAAATACTTCGACTAGAAATTCTTCGAAATAACGCCTCCATTGCAAGGAATTAAATCGTCTAATAGTCACTTTGCCTATACGGTGTACGATTTTGCATTGGAAATTCTGCTTTTGATTCCAGACAGACAGCTTTGTCCCTGCTTTTTGTGGTGCGGAATTTCTAGCCTTAGATTTTATCGAACCAAGTCAAGTGTGAATTTTACCCTCACTGCATACATACCAATGTCAACATGGAATGAAATGTGGCACAGACAGGATTTGTACTTGTCTGCCTGTACGTTTTTGTGTTGACGTGGCTTGGTACAGTATTAATTAACACTGTAACTTTACCTATACAGCTATTTGACATTTTGCACTTTCCCTTATATGAATTTTGCACTACGTTTTCATCATTCCAACATCCAATATGGAAGAGAATGGAAACACGATGCAGTGTCTGGTGGACATTTTATTACCGTGGCTTTTGCGGAATGAGTATGATAATAAAATATTTGTTTCGCAGGTTTGTTAGTTGTGGGTACAATAAACGTAAAATTGGAGTTTTGTCTTTTCCTTTAAAATGGCCATGTTTGGTTATTTTTGCGAAAATATGTTCCTACAACACTATTTGAATTGCATTGACATAATTTGAATAGACGTAATATCTATCGATGTCATTGAGAAAATAATAAAATCCTTAAAAGTTTTAATGGCTAATATTGTAACAAGTGCAAAAAAGTAATGATGGAAAACAATCCATTTCCATACATACTTTTCTTGTGCTTTTTATGTGTATGACAAGGAATCATATCTGCACATACACTTTTGATAGCCTTTAAGTTTTTATTCCCCTAAATTAACGGTTAGGTTAAAATGTTTTATGACTATGCATACGACCGCGATAAACTACATACATATAAAATGTGCATCCTCGGTTCTAACAATAAGTGACTTGTTTCTTTCAGACGACATCTCATATTATCTTGTCAAGGAAATTTGGCAATATTCCCATTCGATGACCCCGAATGTACCTTCGCCATAGAAAGTAGTAAGTACTATATTTCATATAATAATATTAGTACCTGTTGTCATTACTATTGCATTAATTATACGTATAACTAAATAATCGAGCTACTTATTGCACGCAATGATTCAATGCAGGTGGTATCTAGATTAGCAAAAACATATTCCACTATACTGCTCAAAGTTACATTCGCACAATATGGCGTGTAGTATAATATAGAGATAATGAAATCAGCTTTAAAGGACGATAAATATTTTGAGAAGTTATTTTGAGAAGTTGAAGAGAATTAAGTATATATGTACGAGTATATCACATCGCTGCTCATGTTTAACAGTTAATTGGTCATGTCTAGAGTTACGAGGAGAGACAAAGTAAATGACGATAGTAAATATATTATTACATATTACATACCTATATTATACCGTTGTATTTACAGTTAAATGAAATTTTTGATAATTGTAAATAGTTTCGCACGAAAAGGATGCATTAGCATTTCGGTGGCAGACGGATGCAGGGGTCCTGAGGAAATCTCCTAATCTTACTTTCTTGAACGCTTACCTGTCATCGAATGAAACCAAATATTGCAACTCTTCACATTGGAGAGGTGAGACATTTTATTCCTTTCTATTTGCCATGGTAAGCCCCTAGATCATAATCCTCCTGGCCAAGAGTTTTCTTTATCAAACTGGTAGAGTTCAACAAAAAAATACATACGTACTTTTATTATACCGCTTAGCAAGCGTCAAATGTAAGTACACTCAAAACTATCAAGATTACTTCTGTAAACTAGTCGACGATATACATATACTACCGGGTAAGGGTCGGAGTTTCACTTTCCGTAAATAAAGAGAGTAGTTACTTAGAATTGAGTAGTACATAGTATGCACTTATATGCCCCTCTATTAACCTTGATGTACTAGAAGACAGGGAAGTTATTCAGGCAGAGTGAGATGAAGAATTCCAGTGTGTGAACCAGGTATGCTGTGTAAATATTTGCGAAATTATAATGTAGGTAGTGGGGGTAGTGTTTTGTAAAGGCTATTAGTTATTTGCAAGAATGTAGATTAGCTCTTTCATTTCTTCATCAAAGGCTTAATGCTTAATTTCGGTGCAGGAGCTCAGGTCCATTAAGAAACGGGACTGGCACCCTCCTAGGCAGTGGATAAGCTCTCTCGGACGGAGTATTCTGTGCATTGTGGGAGAGTATGAGTATTCGGTCATTACAAGCCAAGTGGCTGTAAAAGTTTTCCTATTTTGCGCCATTATTGTATTATGGGTGGGTTGTCAGTTGAGAAGTGGAGAAGGATACTTGACCCAGAAAATGAGCAGGAGAATCAGTTGTTGACTTGACTGTAGAAATTCATTCCAGAAACCTATTTCTTCTTTAAGTTGCATCCAATAAAGTCAACTTGGGCAATAAACAGGGAGCGTTAGATACGTAAGCGTATGAGAACTTCCTTCGTCATATTCCGTCTCAAAATTCCCAACACTATATCCAACTCTCCCTTATTATATATGTGGTTATGTATATTATTATTTTTTCTGGAAAATGGAGTACACGGTTTGGGATGCTGAGGTCCTAGTCAGGAAGCCAAGACATTACAAAAGCTGAGTGTTTGGTAGGAGGGAAAAAATGCGTAGATGCTGCCTGGCTTTTCTCCTCGCTTGATGTTCATGATAATGGTGATAATGATCTTGGTGTTAGTCTTGTGATGAGGTCGTAAAGGAATCCATCAGCCAGCAATAAGGAAAAGTTCGTCCATTCGTCCTGCTGTATACATAGAAATAACATGAGTAGTCACTACATACGTTTAGCCAAGAATAGTCGTCGTTGGATGCAGCCAGTAGTCATGTTCATCCAACTGAAATGATATAAGAGAGTGAAAGAGAGAAGTCGGTTCTGTCTTTTTGTGTTACTGGTGCTCTAGGGCTTTGTCCATAGCTAAAAACAGACTAGAATTTCAGATTGTAAGGTCATGTTCATGTGGGGAATGAGAAATGAGTTTTCTTATGCTGCTAACACTGGTACAACATGCTATACAATGCTGTTCTAGTTTTCTCCAACCAAAGAGAATTGATTGGGTAATTTCTTTGTAATTAGATCCTTTCATTTGTATTGTTCAGTCAGAAACGAGAAAACACATGTATGATATGGAACATGTATGACGCTTTCACCCAATCCCACACTCTCTTACAGATAGATACTGTAATACTTAGCACTAATAAGTATATATCCGATGTTTCGTATTTATAGAGCCATGCCCGAAAGTACACAATTGTATTTAATCAGAAATCTTGCATTCACATTGTATCTAGCATTGTGTTGTGTTTTATTGTGCTCAACAGGGAATTACAGCTGCCTGGGAGTAAAGCTGACGTTTAACCGAGATCGTGCCTTTTATTTCACCACCGTTTTTATTCCAGACATCATTCTCGTCACTTCATCTTTTATTACATTCTGGCTCGAGTGGAATGCAGTACCCGCTCGTGTGATGCTTGGTGTCACTACAATGCTCAATTTTTTCACCACCAGGTACGACACATCCTTTCTTCACACAACACGCGATTGTCATATTATAATGCTCAAGGTCCTATCCTTCTTGCCAATTTAACAATTCGCCTCACGAGACATTCTAATTTGCAAACATAAATGGCCGAAATCAAATTAGCTCTTCTACTAACAAAGATATTCAATGCAATACAATAGTACAGTTTATGAGTAAAGAAAGTCATAATTCTTAAAGACGACGACGGTTCTGAAACTGGAGCATTGTTAGAACAAGAAGAATATTATGTATATATCTACATCTATCTGTAATGAGAGATTTTCTTTCACACTTTGATTTCTATGAAAACAGTAACGGCTTCCGCTCGACCTTGCCCGTCGTTTCTAATTTGACTGCCATGAACATCTGGGATGGCTTCTCCATGTTTTTTATATACGCATCCCTTCTTGAGTTCGTCTTTGTGAATTATATCGGAAGAAAACGACCTAGAAGACCTTCTGAAATTGGTGCTCCGCAGTCCTCCGCTCAGGTAGCACTCACCGGATATTCTTCCCTCAAACTCGATGTCAGTATCCCAGTATTTATACTATTTTTATTCTATTTTTATATACATTTAAAAGCTCACGCGTCACTTTCACTTGCATGGTTTTCTAAGAAATCGTTTCAATAACATTAGTTCCAGTTCCAAGTTGCATTTTGGGAATGTCGCAATTGATTAATAATATTATGAATTATGAATAGTGTTTCACGAATGAGCATTGAAAACTTATAATAATATGTGTGCTACAAATACTGATCATAGTTCATTAATTTATTTTAAAATGTAAATTCACAATTTCTATTCACATTTTTCAAAATTGCATTTTCAATATTTTTACCTTAATTTACTTAGATTACTTACTATTACTGCTCTCAAGTGCTCTCACCCTTTTTAATCCCTGCAACGGACAATTAACCCTCGCGTGACGCATAAAGTTTTAACAAATCAAATATCCTAAATGTTTGTGATGACATTGATGACTGATGACCTTGACAATTAGCAATAGCTTTCGTCTTTCAAATCTAAATTCAAATGAAATTCAGTGAATTAATTTTATTTTATCTGAATACCTGAGAGACATAAGTACCTACATATTCTCAATCTACAATAATTTGTATCTCCAGTCCCAAAAAGTAGTTAGGAGTATAATCGAGTAAATTGTGAGTGTAGATCTGTGTGGTTGACTTTTCAGTTAAATAAGATTGAGGGAAACCAAGCGGCGACACCAGTAGGAGTACCACCGGGTAGCAATCATCCGACAGAACTTGTTACCTGCACTACCTGTAGTCCGTCCCCTTGCACTCATACCGCTAAAAATGGCTGTCCGGCCACAAGAGTAATCATAAATTATCTACCTAACTTTCACCTACTTTCACCTACTCAAATCTGTTGAGTTGTTCTGAGTCTGATTGAATTTACAATGTCAGTGCTTCGGGCACAAATGCAAAAGCATGCTAAACGCCACATTCTGCAGCTATTGTTCCACATTTGACTTAAAGAATCACAAGATTGTGTACTCACCAACTGGATGCAATGCATAAAGGCGTTTAACATGGCTTCCCTTTTCTTTGAACTCTCTCTGTCTCTGTCAAAGAATTCCCTCATGTGACGATTACTAATACTCGATTTTCTATCTTTTGTGAATTTTCAGCCTCGAAGACGAATAATCGAGAATCCTATTCGAGTCGCGAAAACCATTGATGTCGTCTCGCGTATTGTATTCCCTTCCGCCTATGCCGTTTTCCTAATTTTCTTTTTTGTCAAACATAAAGCATTCGTATGAACCTTTCCTCCCTCAGTAAACACAATAATTATTTTCCTTCCTTTTATAGAACTTAAATCGCAATAAACTCCCTTGCTCTTTTCACTTTGATTAAAACTACTGATGCACATTTTGTAATACGACCTACATTTTCTTTTCATCATTTTATTGACCTTCCTTGTCAGTTTTTAGTAAACATGACATACAAAGGACCTTTTTATTCCTTCCGTTCATCCGTGTTCGTCCCTGTTCTTCATTTTCCGTACTACTTAGTTAGTATACAAATTCTATCCTTTAGAAGCACATAATACAATACGGAGAAAATTCCATTGAATCAAGACAAGCAAACATAGCTGATTATTCCGGAAGATAAGTACATTACTTAACGTATTGTTGTGTCTATTGCATATTCAGCTACTTCGTCTACCTCCACATACTTAAACTAAAATGTGGATCTATTCCGAATTCAAATACTACTCTTCACATTGTGATAATTATTTATGTAGGTGACTAACTATAATGTAATGCAATTTTAATAATTACGATTTGATTATTTATTAAAAGTAAAGTAAGTAGATGTGTTGTGGCCGTAAATAAGTAACGGTAACAGTGAGAAAAAATTACATTAAAGTGTTACGTCTGGTGATCTACCGGACAATAATATTTCAACTCTCACTGCTGTGTCAATTACACGCTATTTATCTTGCGGAGAACTCTCGTAATGACATAAATCATTTGTATTCTCTGCAATAGTAATGATTTAAGGATAAAATTGTGCTAAAGCAATAGTACCTACCTCATTAATTTTGATACCTGCAAATTGGTGCATTCCTAAGTACTTCTCCGGCACTGTTGACTAGGAATTAGGAAAGTTAGACTAGTTTTACTGGTGTAGCAGCATATAATGATGGTAAATATAGAAACAAATAGTTAATACTGACATAGAGTAGGCTGATAATAGTTGGAGTAGAGTAGGTCGATTGAATAGTTGCATCTTCATATACCTTCCACAAACAAAAGCCGTCTATACCTGTCATATGACACCTAATACAAATCTTAGCAATGTTGATCCTAAATATTATGATAGTGTAGCTTCATCCGATTAATAACTTAAATAAAATTTTAATGTGACGATTTTCCTGGAGTTTATTTGTCATAAATATGTAGGTCAGCCAGTAGGTCTTCCCTTGAACTGTATGTATAAGATACTCTTGTAAACAGTAAGATGGGAATTCTAAAGCTGCAAAAGTTCAGACGATCTCTAACTCCCATACTTTCAGCTATTGTCATTATCTGCTAGCAAACTGGCTAATTAGTTGCTAGACTTTTGAAATTATTACTATAGACAAAAGTAAGCGAATAAGGGATTATTTGACTAACTTAACTTAACTAAAACTATACATTGTTTTAAACTTTAAGAACTAAATCTCTATCAAGTCTAAATACAAATCACAAATAGTTTAAATGTTGAGTAGGAAATTGTCGTTATTGCTGAGTTTGTTGCGAGACTTTTGATAACTACAAGGAAGAAGCTAAGTACTAGACACACTTATCATAAACATCCAGATTGATCGTCTTTATGTTAATTGCAGATATGTAGTCTAGCTTTCAGGGAGCCTCTTCCCTTGAATCTCTGAATCTCATTAAATAAATAAAAAAACGACAAGTTCCCATATTTTCGATGAAATTTTGCCATTATTCGATCCAGTTTGGATTGAAGAATCACTAAATAAACGTTTTATGGACATAACGATGCATAAAAAAGATAATATTTGGTACCTACACCTGCTTGGAGGCATTTCAATACACAAGTGAAACCCTTTTTGAAGGGGATGGAGTTCATGAACTCTGTTTCTTCTTCTGTCCAATGCGAGATTTACAGAATTTAATTAGAATTAAACTATCAACTGTTTTAGAAATTATTCTATATCTGTGTTACAAGCAAAAAAATTTTCTGTTTGAAGTTGATTGAATGAAATGAGGAAGGTCCAGCACTGCTAACCCACCTATGCTATACGAGGATACACACTAATGTTTGTATTTTTACGCATGTGAACAATATTGTTGATAAAATCAAAGTTAAAGACAAGTTTGCATGCTAGTTACATTTGGCCTTGTCAGCCGCGTCCACTAAAGTAAATCGTGCATACGTGTTAAGTGAATGCGTGCATAAATCGAAGAAGTTTCTATTTATTTACAAATTGTTAAACAAAATAGCGCTATTACGTCTTTTCCTGATTTTTTTCCGCAAAATTGTTGCAAATTTTCTCTAGATGCACTCTTGCACTGACTTGTCTAAATTGAATTAGAGACATTTGGCAAACAGCATTTTTGTGATAGTTTCGGCGCTTTAGCTGAACCCTAAATCACTTTTGACCTTGCACCACAATGACCTTAACAGTTAACATTTGCATGTGGATCAACATTTTGGCCTTACTTAATTTCAGAACTCATGTGCATTACAGTGTTTTAGTAAAAAGTAAATTATAACACGATAAAAGATATCTTGTTAACTGATGGAACAAAGGGAGTAGGTACGTAATTTCGCGAAATATCTATCAGTTGTATTTACTTAAAGTTTTTAATAATATTATATAGGGTAAAATGATATTTCTGGCTATCCACATAAAACGATATTGATACAACTATTGATAAACACGTTTATATGCATTTCCGCAGAACAATTAAATTGCAACTAAGTATAAATCAATAATCTATTTACAATTAGGTATGGTAAAACTACTCAGTGCTAAATGAGGTCAGTGATTATTAGAAATTATGAAGTAGCACATCAAAGTAGATGTACAATCACTTACATTAGTATTTAACAGAATAGTCAATTGGTAGGTACTTCTCTTTATATATAAACGAATCCGAAAAGGCATCGTATCTAAGTAAATAACTATTCGCTGAAATTCCTTGACGATCTGTGCAAGAATTGAAGGGTCCATATGCCTTTAAATGTTTGTTTTTCAAAATTGTCTTTGGTATTTTGGATTTCTTTGAAAGTAGAAAGAACAATAAATTGCTGTACAAAATTTTAGTTCTTCTTTCATATTTATACTTTAGATCGGGTTCAACAAATATCATAATATTTAAACGAGTGATGAGTCTAATAGGGAAGATAGTAAAATTCGACAGCAGCGAGTTTGGTGATTCAGCTGAATAGTTTTTAGTACTACGATATGCACATAAAACGGTTTCGTGCAAACATTATTATTATATAAACTGTTGACTTCTATAGATATTGTGTAGGTACTGGGCTCAGTGAGGTGTCTAATAAATCCTTATAACATAGTGATACTTGAGAAGGGACAAGTTAAAAATATTATCCTGTAATTATTATTCCTGAAAAGAAGACAATTATCGAAGATACAGTTTCTCAAATTCAAGGTATATGTATTTTGGTAGATTTTATCATTAACGTTGATAGGTATACTAAGGTCATCGTATGCGTCTTATAGATATGCAGCAATGTAATAAAATTCGCACTACCGATATATGCATACACATAGAACGTTTATTCATACGTAAATAGAAATCCATAATGGGCCCAATATAATAGAGAGAAAAGCCTAATTGAAGCTGACATAATTCGCTGTTATTAATCCCGATCCAGTGTACCTCTACTATGCACACTTATATGAATAACTGCTCGGAAAAGGTGGAAAAGAAACCGATTTTGACGGGGAACCATAAATTCAGGTTAGTATAATTGATTAAAGCAGGAACTCATGTATGCATACGTATATATAGTATATAGTATGTAAGTAGTAAATAAGGAACGCAGACACAATTGCACTTTTTGCACAATAAAACCTCACGAGTAATTGCATATATACATGCGAGGGAGTTTAAAAATCTGTTTTCTCATTATTTCTTTCGGCTTTAGTAAAATACGTGAAATGATATTCCATGAAATACTTCAGTGAGCCAAAGAAGGCATTCATTATTAATGGCCTTTGGCTTTCGTTTCTCAATTGGCTGTAGTATTTACATAGTATTCTATAAAATGGGTTAGGCATCAATCAATAATATAGGCTCAACTATCATAATACCTACAAAGACAAATTATAGTAAGCAATGTAAGAAAATAGTTCTTTTTAAGAGGTCTTTTGGCTGATTGTATTTTAAGGCTAATATTATTATGTCAGTTCCCGTCAGTTAATTAAGTACCTACACTACATTTATCTAAATATTAATTGTAGTAGAGCTATAATATAGTTAAAATTACGATAAAATATTATAATCATAAAACTATTAATCATAAAGTAATAATTAACTCACAAGCAATTTCTAGCTCTCTTTCTGCACGCAGACTGGGACACAGAAATGCATCTCGGTGGCTAACGTGTATTATTATTAAACAATAATATCTCAAAGCGATTAACTCCAGAAAGTCATATTTCTGAGTAAATTGCAGAATATTGTGTAGAAATGACAGAATATACTATTTCTACTATATAATCAAATTTTACTGACCCCAAGACAGTAAACTCAAGTATACCAAAGAATTGACTAGGATCCGATCTAGTTAGCTTTTCAAACGAAATCTAAAATGAAGGTTAGTAAAATTGTTAATCAATGAGCATCAATTGTTTTAGATCTAGGTATTTAGTAGCTACTCAGAAGTGATGTCATACCTAATAACCTCTTTGCTCTTCCGTTATAGACGTGATAGTTTTATGGATTGGACAGCTTTTCGTTGATATGTGTATAAGTATGTAGCATTCTTATTAATAAAGGAGTCATAATGTACCCAAGAATGTGAAATTTTTATTTGTATCTTAAATCAAGTCGTTGTTGTTGAGTGCTTATATGATGCTAAATATTTATGTGCGAATGCATGATAGAATGGCAACTGTACTTTCCACATGGCGAAAGGTTATTTGAAGTTACGATGTCCAATTTTACAACTTTATTCGAATTTGCAGTGTTGAAATAAAAACCAGTCTTTACCTACGCAATTCAGGCCACGAAACTAATTTAAATCTATATAATGCATATTTAATTGCGATAATAATGTAATTATTAGTATATGGTACTCGTATAAATTACCATGCCTGTAAGTTCATAACTGATATTATAAGTAAAGCGTGTTACTTACTATGTAATAATAATTGCTGTTAATGTTAATGTACTATCTCTATTATAAACCACAAGAAATACATATTGTGTACTTATGAAAACAATAAATACTATACATATTATTATTCTTAACTGATTACCGATTTTCAGT
>JABASI010001186.1:0-27285 GCA_019776505.1 Tomocerus nigrus
GGATGAATACATACTTTCTAAGCTGACATGGCATGGGGCATTAATGTAATGCTGTACAAATAAGGAATTAAAAATCTAATACATTAACAATAAAACATTCTTTGTATGTGCATACACGGCTACTTAATGTTCGTTTACACTTACGCAAACAGAATACAATTGTTCAGAATTTAATGGATTTAAAGTTGACTCATAATAATAATGCATTAGTTTAGTATATGTAATAGTCTCAGAATGCAAATAATTAATGTTTTTAGTTGGGCTTCTTAGCTTTAGCTATTGTAAGCAAGTAACTGTGTGCAGAAATGAAAAATGACTTCTGTCTTGTCTTCGTGCTCTCTGATCTGATCTGTTAATAGGAAAACATTCACATATACAAAGGGGATCTATTGCATTGTATCAAACAGAGTTGACTACTGAAAAGTAAACAAAAGTTATAAAGTGACATGACATCGACAGAATAACAAACACGACATATCATGTCATTACATTGTATTAGCCGATAAGCAACTGCCTATTAAATACTTCACATATCTAAGCTTTGGGCTAGCTATCCATTTTATTCTTCATTGGCAATTTTGCAATCTAATGAAAATAATTCCCTATGTAAGTTAATAATATTGGGGAAATCTTGCAGCACGTAGGTACATCAAAAACTTCTATAGCAATCAACACAAGGAAAATCTCATACAGATTGGACTGAATAAAGGAGATAAGACGGCAGGTAGTGAATTAAATGTAGGCATGCACTGTTCCTTGGTATGTTATAATAGTATTTGCTACTCTAAAATTAGATAGACAAGCAGACAGAGATTTGGCAACATACAGATTGGACTGAATAAAGGAGATAAGACGGCAGGTAGTGAATTAAATGTAGGCATGCACTGTTCCTTGGTATGTTATAATAGTATTTGCTACTCTAAAATTAGACAGACAAGCAGACAGAGATTTGACATGTAAATTACTAGTGGGGGATTTCATTCCGAAGGATTTGCAAAGAGAAATAATTCGTGAGTTGCTATCTGCGTGTGTTGATGTTGCAGGTATGCAATTCAGATGCTTAGATCTACAAGTAAATATGATTATATTAGAAATGCGGTATATTTATATGAAAAATAGGAAAACGAATGTCTTGCTATCTTGTGTCCTTCCTTCATTTCTTTCGTGCATGATCTTTAGTTGTGTTTAAGATGAAAAGAAATAGTAATTATGAAAGTATGTGCAGTAAAGTTGTTGTTTTCGGAAGAGTTTCAACTTCAGCTCGTCAAATCACATGAGAATCTTCGTCTTGTACGTACGTACACCTCATTTCATTTTGATTGCTTTGCCTCATTTCATTTTCCATTTCCATGAAGCCTTCGCTCCCTCTTCAGTTGCTGCTTCTGTCCTGTCTGTAAAATAAAGGAGGTTGGCTTTCACGATGCTTACATCAACCCAAATCAATACAGGAGGAGATGAAATGAAGAAAAGTCAAAGATGATGAGCCGTTTGCCTCAAAGCACCAAAAAAGATTATACCGTACTTATTTCATCTCCACAAACATTCATTCTCTCTCTCTCTCCACAGAATTCCTTTGATGCACTAATAATGTAATCCCCTCCAACTTTCTTACTCCTATCAGTATTATCCTAATTTCTCCTATGACTGCCACTGTCTTCTCCAACCATTGTAGACATACAGAGAGGTTTTTATGCAACTTTTTTAATATCTCTTGAAGACAGAAAATTATCAGAAAACACAATTTGCAATTCTTTACATAGTTTAACCATTTTAATTCTCCTTTCCTGGGCTAATAAGAGATGATGATGTAACCAGGAGCAAGACCAGTAGTTTACTTACCTTATTCTTCGTGAGAGCCTTTTCCTATCGACAGAAGGAAAAGATTTCTATTAATTTTTATAATACCACATCCCATCCTTCATAATCATCTTTAATAAACCTTTATTATTACCAGACTCTTCAAAACTTTACATGCTGCATGCCATCATCCTTCATTCTCAAACATTTCTTACTCATTTCATATCAAATTCACATTTTGCACAGTACTTTCGAGAAATTATAAGCAATCAGTAAAATCTGCTACATCTGAAACGGTAACGTTACATCTTATAATCGTCCTAGACAGACAGAGATTAGAAATATCCCAGTATCTAATACATTGTACATTAAATGCATAGACTAAATCTGCAGCTATTAGAACTTAAACAGTAATGAGCCGAAATTACTAATTACCATTTGTGCAATCTTTAAAAATGTCGTAATCATTATTTTATAATTAGCCCTATTTTCTAACGTAGAATCTTCTTGAAATTGTAATACTTACGTAGCTATAACAAAATAATATCTACAAGAGAACTCTTTTGACATCATTAGTTACAAATAGGTACGTTATTAGTAATTATGGATGCACTACAAAATGAAAAATATTGTCCGTTTTATACCGTACAAAACTTTCCCATGTATAATTTTTTGCTTCCCATGGACCTATTTAAAGATTTATAAATATGGCGAACAGTGTTGCTTCACGTGATTTATCTAAAGCGAATTTTGAGGAATAGAAAAGTTTGCATTAAAATATTCTGTAATAATGACGTTAAAAGTCAAAACGTAACTATGCTCAATAAATAACTTGGCAATTACTAAATGATAATGATAAGTATGATAGGAAGAATAAAGGCGTGCTGTAGGAAGGGTACATACGTATTTGTAATTATAATATGAATCTCAAATCGCAGATGTCTTCATTACGACTTGTATTTAGTATTAAAAGCAGTGATCATAAATCATTGAGGCATCTAGTAATGTGATTCATCTGTGAAATAATTGAAGACTATGTAAATGATGTCTTAAAGGGATTGTAGATATGAAAATGTTGCCGTGTTGAATTCTATGTAGGATATGTGCCAAGTAAGCGAGCGTAATATAGTCGCCTGTACAATACAAGTAGATGGTGGAAAGGACGCTGTGTATGAGCTGAGACATAATGCCACCATCGTTGTATCCCAATTCTAGCGAAATGTTCTTTTGATTAGATAAATAGAAGTGATGTTTGTGTAGTAGGAGCAAGAGAAGAAGAAGAAGGAAGGGAGTCAATAGTAGCACCTTACCGGAGGGCTATTAAATAAATGTGTAGTAGTACTAGCAAAACGAGGGAAGGATGGTGAATGCCAAAGATAAGCTCAGGTCAATTAAAGTGACCCAGATAAAATCACACTGGCCTTAAGTAACTGTACCAACATAGTTTAGTAAAGCTAATGGTTGCTCACTTCTTTTAATCGTTCCGACAAGGGCCGAGCGGGACCCAAAGCGCTAATCAATTCGAAAAAAGTAGTATTTGTAGTGCTATACGTAGCTATAGTGAGCTATTAAGCGACTAGAGGAGCACAGAGACGAAATTAAGTCTGTTCGAAGAGAAAAGAGTGAAGATATAAATTATGGCATCGCATTGTTGATTGTATAGGATTCATTTGTAATGGAAATGGGTGTCTTGCTTGTCCTAATGGTCACAGTCTAATCTATGTCTGTGCAGATCGAGCGGATGGATAGTTTTTAACTTTGAATTCGAGTGCACGTAGATTCTTTTGTATCCTGCAGATTTATTTATGAGTGATGTCTCGGCACGACCCAGCCATTCCACCTGAGCAGAGCAAAGTCAGAAACTATACAGCTATAGGCATTTAGATAGATAGGGGAAATATTAGCAGAGGAGACTTGTAAAATAAAATAATCATGGCAAATCCTTTATTTGTATGCATATGCATATGAGCATGCCAACGCTACATAAACAAACAATTAAAACATGCAAACTGGTTATTTATGTTTATGTGCCTTGTGCATGGTTTGCCTTATGTACGGCTCTCTGGCTAGTGTCATGTTGAGTTGAGTCGTTATCTATCTACATATTTACTACAGAGACATTTCATTTCGTTTTACTGCCCATATGAAATCCAACTAACTCTACTCTACTCACCTATAGCCATACAATACAATACATTTCTTTCTATATTATGTGAGATGGAAGAAAACTGAAAAAATTCAATTCCACCACAACACTTCACAGAGAAACTTTTTTTTTTTGTATTTATTGCTAGTGTTAGTTTGTTCATTTAGATTTAGATTTGCATGAACGTAAGCACCTAGAGTCTAGTCCAATACTTACATAACAGACGCTTTTAACGATTACAATCCACATAGTAAGTATCTATTATATTCTGATTTTTTAACTATAATTACTTATAGATATAGATTCTTTTAAATGTGTAACTCATTTCACTAGTATATATTATTGTTATAATAAAGTGTGTAGTAACTAGCAAGAGTAACAGTAACAAATCAACACAGTTTTCATTTGCACATCGAAATACATAAAGTTATGCATGCAAATTCTAGGATTTACACGAGTGCTGCGCACCGCATATTGAATAGAATGGAAGAAATGAGTTAGGAACAGATAAAAGAGCACGAGTAATATATGAGATGAGATGCCATTATCCACGACGTAACTAATAATAATAATGGAGTGATAAGAGTCTAGCTTTCCATAGTCACTCTTGTTCTATTGTTATTTCTTCAAGATGCATTGCTATATTTCTCTGTGCGACTCACTTATGCATAAATGTGTACATAGGATACATACGTGGATGGAGATTGTACACAGTTACAGCTAAGAATAATTTAACATGCAATAATAATGTAACCTTTGGTAGTAATGTACAGATAAATTCATTATTAGCGATAAGTTGGCTTGATTGGCCACATCTGTGCACAATTTACATCTTAGCCTAAGTATAACGTATAGAGAGTAATTTAGCGTAGTGGAGTGAGAAGCTACATCGTAAAGTGTAAAGAATACGCAAAATCCTACAGCATTTGAATACTAACTACTACGAGTAGAACTACCGACGATACTCATTAGGAAAACTACATTAACATTACATTATAAATACAATCAACAATAGACTGACTAGACTATCATAATATCATTCTTCCCTTCTTGTAATCGCCATTTTTTTAGTGAAAAATAAATTTATTCGCATCTTTGATCTGTCTGTGTGAGCTATGCTACGCTAAGCAATGCTCCTTTGACGTAATCACTTTTTTCCACTTGCAAACATAAACTTCTAACAATCCGCCTCGCAACTCTCAAGAGACATGCTAGGAATTAAGGAATCTTTTTGAGATACGATCTCCCAATTCCAACATACCTACTACATACATTCAGAAGTCTACTACACTATCTCAGACTCTTTATAAGGCAGAGAGTCAGACGTTGTTGTCGCATTGCTTTACATTCAATTCCGATGTACTTAGACCAAGTTATCTATGTGCTCAAGTGCATGGAGGTTAAAGCTTAATTGAGACAAATAAATTACAAAAAGGAGGAAAGGATTGGAATTTAATTTGCAAGAAATCCTACGGGTGATACTATGAAGGAATAGCTCACTTTTTTCCTTTTTCATTTTGATGGCAAGTGTATACAGCTTAAATGTTAATTAATTATTGTAATTGGAGAAGGAAAATAAATATTAGGTGAATTGCTGTGTACCTTCTTCCTAGATTAAACGACGCTGTTTACCTGTAGTATAGTTTGTAGCTGGGAAGTTTAACCACTCTAAACTTCTTTACTTATGTAATTTAAATTACTACGCAGTTTAACGTTTGGCAAGAGTATAGAGTTGCAAAAAAAGTTGCACTTTAGCCGCGATGAAGATTGTACATCTGTTTACTGATGCAAATTCTATTTATCTACAATAGTTTAGTAAAGAGGTAGATTTAATAGTGATTTAAGGACATACTGCGAATTAGGCAAATATCTAGTTAGATTGCAAACTAACGTAAACTTAAATGAATATAAATTGTAGTATGGTCCAAGATTGTTTAACTGGTTACCGGATAGTATAATCTGTGTGTACTTATGTCTAGCTAAGTACTAACTCCCTCTCTCCTATTACTATAAACAATAAAATAAGTATAATGTACTTAGAGACAGTTGCGTTCGTAATTTGATGATTCTATGTAGTGGCTATATTACAGGCAGAGCCCTGGGTATATTATTAGTGTATTTTGTCTAAATAAATGGTTACATTTTACATAAAAGATAATTTAATAATGAATCAAGATGAGTAGTGGAGAGGAGAGAGTGTGTCTAAGTGTATGGCTGTGTAGAACATGTGCATCTATGCATAAAATGAGTTGGTGGATGTAGTTGAAATAATAAAAATAATAAATGATGATCGAACGGGAGTAATAAAGAACAAGAGATGATTGTCGAGATTGTAATGAGAATGAGATTCAATTAAAATTTAATTTAGTGAGTCCAAGTCTAAAGCCCTTGCTCAACTCCTCACACAACACAATTAGTTATAAGTATAGGTATTGCATTCCCCTCTATAGCCAGATGCACATATTTTATTACTAGCCACATAACATTATAGAGATAATCATAATATTATCAGTTCAACTCGGCTCAGCCCATATGGAAATGAATAAATGAATGGCTAGGAAAACAAAATGTTCCTACATGTAATACAATACAATGAGATAATTAATGTGTGCATATCCATAAGTTAACTTTTCAGAATCAGATGGGACTTCGTGTGGGTGATGTAATGTGAATATAACAAAAGAAGTCCTTCCCTTAATGTATTAATGTAGCTAAGTGCAAATGTTATATCCTATGTTTACTATAGGATTATGCAGATGATAAGAAGGGAAATATGATTATACTATTCTTACTTTATCGTCCAGCATGCAGAGAATTTGTGCCGTTTCTATCTATTAGTCTATTAATCCCACTATATGTAATAATGTGGTAGTTAAACTGACTAACTAAACTACGTGCTTAATTAAGATTTGACTAGAGTCAAGCCCAAAGTCGTGCACTCAACTGCTCTCTATATATTTAGTTAGGATGCAGATATAGATTGGAAGGAGAGGATGGCGATAGACCAATAAATCCTGTGGAAATAGAGAGAAAGATGTATAATGCCTTCGTACGTTACTTTTACGAAAGGAAAAGAAGTACACAATGCAATTAGGATTAGAAGGTGCAGGTGTAGAATAACAAAATAACATAAATAAACGAAACTTACTTATGTTGTATGTTCAAAGGAATGGATGTGTTCACATGCTAAATAGAATACACGGGATGTGATGTTCATCTGATTTGCCGATCTTTAAGACTAATTGTCAGAAATGTTTATCTGTTTAGATGGAGGAGGGAATCTCTCTACGTATTTCATCATGTAAATATAGTGGTAAAAGCTCAAAGCTTAGCTCAACCTCCATTTCTATATTAATTTGCAATTGTCTACGACGTTCTTTTCTTATGGATGTGCTAAGGATGCTTGGCTTGCTTTCACAGGCTAAATTAGTATTTGCATCATGATGGCACTGGTACTCTGGTACACGAATGTATTTCAAGAAAACACTAGTTACTTTTAGACATTAAATAATGAAGTTGGCCAACACCCATTAGTTGTAGTTGTGGTGTAATAATGAGAGTTAGTCATTCTACCCGTATCTCTTTTTCCCATTCACAATATAAAGGCTATGATCTCTGTCTGCGGAGGAAACAAATCCAGATGATCACTTACACTAGTTGCACACTACATAAAACAAAGATGGGATGGTTTTAATTGCATTGCGTGTAAATTGCCTATTTTTCGCACAAAAGTACTTTCGTCCTTTCCTTCTCTCTCTCTGTGTTGTACTTGTAATGTAATACCTAAATATATTATGAGGCAGACCTTTGCTTGCTTTTACGTTCAGTTTGCTTTGGTCGGATTCGTTGAATTGGTCATGTCCACTCTAAAATATTATCATCTCCTTTCATATACAATTAAAGTAATTTACGAACTACAAGCAAAGCAACTGCCTCGTATGACCAGAATGCTAATTACCATTATATTAAGTAGACTCTAATGCATTGTATTGCTTACTCACCCAGTCCAATACACAATCATCATCTCTTTCTACTTTACTATCTGTGTACGCAGGTATTTTTTTTCTCTTTCTCTGTGTATCACATTCCCATATATACTTTATTGCAAGTAGTCATTCAATAGCTACAATAATAAGATAGCTCTTTACTTTACACTAACAACAGGTAATGTAATACATTGGGGAGGCTAAGCGAAACTTTAAGGATTCAGACTAAACTTAACGACTTACCTGACCAGACTACATTACTACAGTTGACTTACTTACATTGTTACACTACCTACACACAAAAACAATAAAGAAATACAAATATAATTACCTCACTACGAAAGCAAAACTATCCACTAATTCCTGAATACACTCTTTCTATTACCAATTAAATCAGTTTTATGGAAAAGAGCTATTATTTACTAGAGCTACTTGCTTTATATATATATGTGCAGGTATATAGCAGCATTAGTCATAGACACGTTTACGCTAACTAGTAAATAACGTGCAAATGTATTTATCTTCACCATAGATTTTTTTGTGCTGATTTGTAATTTGTTTACTTATTTTAGTACGTAGAATAACTTCTTAGAAAGCAGTATTCCCATTAGATATGCCATGACTAATGCCTTTACTATTCGACAACTAAGTCATTGAGAAGGCCCCTGCTAAGCTAATACTATATAATTTGCTAAAAAACTAAAATGGATGAAGCTTAAATGAAAATTTTCATTTTCCGTCGCTTGAGAACAAACGTCTTGAAATCATAGATTTTATTTATTTATCTAGTACATGTAAGGTTAATGTAAAGTTACTAATAAGGCACTTGATGCCATGCATATCTTGTGCACATTAGTAAAAATGTGTACGAAGTGATTATGAGAAACTATATGTAAAATGTATAGTAAAGGAAACGGAATGAAATAAAGTGAGGAGTCCCTGGTGAGAAGTTATTAAAATGTGGAGATGCAAATGAAAATTTAAATTATCGAAACGCATTAAAATGGTAATTTGTAGGGATTCCGAGTAACGAGCACAGAATTACAGAGGAGCAGACAATCATATCGTAAGATTATCAAGCTCAGAAGGAAAACTATCCTATCAGAGTCACTTACGATGTCTAATCTTTATTATATCAGGAGAGTGAGTGGATGTAGTTGGCTGGCAACTTGGACTGAAGTTGAATTGAGTTGAGTGAGTGAGTGATATGATAAGTGAGAGCGTCCGTGAATCAGTTAATTACTAAGAGACAGCGATAGAGAAGAGCCTTTGTCTTATTTATGATCCTTGCCGAGTAATGAACGAAGCAATAAAAGCTCCACTAATAATTATCACCATTAAAATACTTGACTACCATAGCACGACATTACACGTAGACAACGTTGGAACGCAAATCCTTTGCAAATCATATTAAAATACTTGTATAAGTACTCAACTGACGATTAAGATTTACGGACGGAGGAAAGAGTACCTGTTCTGCCTGGCTACCTCGTCCAACGCAACTAATAGATAATAGCCATGCATAAATATCTCTGCATTTAAATGTAACACTTCTAATCAAATGAGCTAATTGTAAGATTTCCTGCATTTTTATTTGCACCAGTGACAAATTCCTCCTGTCTGTTCTCCTTTGACTTTGTCTGTCGTTAATATTATCGCCTCCTCTCGCTGCATTTCATTATTATTGGGAATAACAGAATAACAACTTCGTCTGATTGACTTTATTAGTTATTATTACAGGTAATGCATCTTATAATTTATCTACACACATCTACATATACAGAGCCATGTCCTTTTAACAATGTTGTTAATGTTACATTAATATAATATTAATGCATATGTATGATGATATTAGATCTGTTTTCTGTTCATCTGTCGATTAGTATTCATACAGAGTTAATAAATGATTACTCACACTACATACCTATTATATAGATACCTACTTACTTACAAACTACATACAGTTCACAACAAACGGACAACTTAGAACTTAATGGTGTTAACTCTAATAGAAAAATAATAATTGTTAACGAATGCGGCTATTGATTTCTAAGATCTGTTCTCCTGCATGTAAAACATCTCTCTTATAACTACCTACCTATATATATAGTACCTATAGGCACTTATAACTTAAGATATATAAAAGGCTATAGCATATATGTGTGATGGAGATCTATATTATTTGTTAAATGAAAAGGGCAAAGTATAACTACGAAGGTTGACCGGCTTTATTTATTTCAATTAGCCTTAATTCTAATATTTAAAGGTTGTTAAATATTTTTTGTCTCTGTGTAATGTACCATTATCGAGATAGTATAGATACTTAGTACACAGAGCATATTTACCATGTATAAAAGGATCTTATACTCCTAAGGGATGGTATAGAGATTGCAAAAATCGAATGTCAGAATGAGCTTACAAGACAATCACTCAATATGATCAAATATCAAATCTAAAAGATTTGCATGCAAAACTTCAATTCTCAGACAATTATTATTATTTTTTGTTTCGTGGTCGTTTGTACATTATTTACATGCACTGCTTTTCCATATACAATGTCTATTGTATATAGCTATTCTCTTCATAAAATTATACAGTGTAGAAAAATTCAAAGTTACTGTCCATCTGTATTTCATGATTTGCATTGGGAATGACCTACCCTTGTTTTTTCATAATAGACTATATTATTTTTCTAGCCAAAGTAATAAGGTACACAGACACTGAATTGAACTATGAAATGAAGAAACCTGTGATTATTAGTTTAATTTCTTTTCTGTGTATCGCTAAGCTGCAAATCATTTTAATTTCATCCATCCGTCTGAAAAAGTGAAAGATAGTCACACTCTCTTAAGGAATAAAGCATACTTAAGGCATGGACTGGATCTATCTTACGTACCTACTGTTTATGTGCAGATAAATAACAATTGTTTACATTCATAAAACAAAACAAAACCCTTTTGCTCAGGTGAGATTTCCCTGTTATTATTCATTTTCTTCTTCTCAGTCCGCAACAGATAGTTAAAGTGTCAAAAGAGTGGCAGAACTATTACTATTACACATTAGCAACCTGCATCATTGCTTTCTATACAGTAAAATACCTTTAGTTGGCGCTACCTATAATATAGCTACTTAATTGTAAGCAAGCTGAGCAATAAAAATCCAATACAATTCTTTTTAACGTACTCCAGTCCAACAAGCACAAAACAGACAATAGACACAATTTAATTGTCTGTTTATTAGTTAGTTAGCATATATCATACATAGCATGTCAGCCACGTATGTAATAATTCCCAATGCATTGCATTGCTCATTGAATTGAAATGAGGGTTGCCAGTTGGTTTCTAACCCATTCCCTTCTCGATATATAATTCAATTGATTTAAAAATTCTGCAATTGCAATAGTCGAATGAAAATGGTGTGGATCGAAGAGGGATTTTAGCATTAGACAGTAGTAGGTAACTATTCTGTTCATGTTTAATAATCTAATCAGGTGGTAATTCATTTTATATGTAGCATGCAAAGCAAGGCACATTTCCCTAGAATCTGTCGGCCCCACAAAGTGCACGTGAGTAAACAAATCTGAGCCCACACGAATCCTAACCACATTAGATAAGTAATGGAGCACAATAAAATATGTATCTGTACTTTAGTCGGGCACTAGCAATAGAGAAACTCTCTTCCAATTTTTATTTACAATTTAATTGTCATATACGATCAAAGATTCAAATATTCGCATTCCCATCACATACAGAGCATTAACATGCATTTCTACTCTCCCTCATAAAATAAAATAGTTCCTAATGCGTTAGAGGCACAATGCAGTAGCTAACTGTGTTGTGTCTAAGTGATGGCATTTTTTTGCTGTAGAAAAGAAAATTATGCGACTATAGCCAACTATAGCCAACTACTAACTAACTACACAGATGTTGTTGCATTGTGTGAAAATTAACATAGAGCCAATGATTTGCAAACTTGGTTAGTACTTCAATTATGCAGGGAAGAATGTAAAGTAACGTGATAGGACAGCAGATAGACTTTTAACAGGGACACACTTTAACTCTAAAAGAAAAAGGCTTTGGATTCAAGGACCTAACACGTTTTACAATTACAAATGCTCAGAGAATGAGCTGCGAGTTGAGCTGCTTAGTGGTGAAAGTCATTAGTCTTTTAGCACTTCACCATTTAGGTACTTATTTATTTGCACCGTGATAACTAACAATATAAGTGGAGATCTGTGAGTCTGCCTGCTGACATACGACTAGAATGTGATCTATTGTCCTTCTATTCATCTAGCGTATTTTTCTTATATGAAGTAATCACAATACAACTGTAAACAAAACCAGTAAGTCATGTTTTCTATAATGATGCTCATTCACCAAACTAAGATAGGAAATTGCTCTTTTACATACTCTCATCTCAAGATAACATAAGTACCTAATACTAGGAACACAAAATCTAATCTCCTTTCATTTCATTAAGGAGACTGATAAAATAAATCTGTAGGAAAAACCTTTTATGCTCTCTTCAAGACCTTATTCACCAACAGATAATAACTCCAATTGAATCTAACGTGATAGTTTATCAGAGGAAAAGATTCCTTGCATTTAGAGTAGGATTAGTGTCATTAGTTTGAGTTGACTGCATCAACTTAAGATTAAAAGTTCACAAACATTTGACCACTTGACCATTTAGTTCATAAATGAACTTTTCCTTTAATGTAGGCACTTACCTACATTATTTACAAAAGGCTATTCTCCATAAACTCATTCACTAATTCGATGACGTATTTTAGTAATACACATGTCATGTGTGCATATCATTTTGTTTCCTCGTCAAATCTACTTCAATTCTTTCTAAACAACAATTTTAATGCGCAGACGAAGAATATAGCGTGATATAATAAGTTTTTTAAACGTAATAATACGGCTTATTGTACTTTATCTACAAAAGATAAATAGATAGATGGGAAACGAGATGAAAAAATGAAAATGGTAATAAAATGGAAAAAGGTTGTGATGTAATCGACTTGTAATGTACCTAATGTACTTAGTAAAGGGAACTATAATATAATCTGTAGAGAAGAAGAGAGCAAGTCTTTAGTTTACGACCCGAATTGACTTGTTGTCAATAATACTGCATGTGAGTAAAGGAAGCAAAAGAAAATTCATTTACATATTATATACATGTATTATGTATGAAATTACAATTGGTTCTTCTAATCCATCCTCCTGTTGTTAAAGCTTGTTATTTCATAGGAACAGTTAAAAAATCTCGGCTATAGCTATCAGCAGACAATGTTTATGTTGTAAAAGGCGAAGCGATAGGGGATTTTTGCTTGTGGAAGGGTGGAGCGGGGAAATTTTGCAGTAATAACATTTAATACATAAAACACTCATTATTTATATAGCTATGGATTTATTATATGCGTAACAATAACAAAGGTCCAATCCAAACCATCATGCCAGCCGTCAATAGTATTAAATTGAAGTTTGTATAGTTAATCAGATGGCAAGTTCCGATAGAGATCGATAGACAGGAGAATCTCTTGCCTTGATGCAGAATAATAAATGTTTGGCAAGAAGAGCAAGATATTAAGATAGCCAAGTAAACATGTGCAATAGAACTAACATAAACTTACACAGGTAATAATAAATAGATCCTGCCTGACTCTCTTCTAGTGCATTGCATAGTGACTGCATTTCATTATTACCTACCTATCTGTCTACTAGTACATAATAATATAATAGAATCGGGATGATAGTAAGTAGTGGAATGAAAAGTCAAAGCCAGGAGTCAACAATCCGCTGATGTTAGTTAATGGGAATGCTATGTTAATTGTCTATATGGGCACATTGCACTCCTTCGTCCCGCACTCCTTCAGTCCCAAGTCCCAACAACAGAGACGAAGCTAAACGTCTGAACACCGTTTGCCTTCCACTGCTCGACTTCACTCACACTACATAAAATAGCCATCAAATCAAATGATTTCTTCTCAAACATCCTACAGTCAGACTCAACTACATGTATTTTCATAGCCATTGCAAATTTAAACTACATAGTCCCTACCAAATAATAGATGATCGTAAAAATGATAGAATAAAATGAAGAGGCGAGTTAAATCCATAGATCAGATCAGTCAGATCTGATCAGAGAGAGCAGTCCGACAATCACGCATACATATCAAAACATTCAACAGGTGGAAGAAAGCACACAACACACGTACATACAATTCCCCTCTATATGTATATAGTACAATCGTCAGCTATTTCAAAACATTATTACTTTAAGACAAATCAGCCATTTTCTGCAGGATAATACCTACATGTATTGTACACTAAAATATAAATAATAATAACATTATTTATATGTATGACTGTTTAACTGAAAAGAAGGAAAGTAAAAGAGACGTAGTACCACGTAGTACGCATTGGAAGAAGAAGGAACTTACGCAAGAGGCAATACGAAATCAGGTATAATATTGGCATTAGATTAGTAATTATTGAATAGAATCGAGGAAAAAGTTGACCATGACCAGGTTTTGTTGAAATATGTTGGAAGCTATCTGTGGAGGATTCATATTTCATAAATCTTAGAATCGTAAATAGAGAAGAGTACATCCCAAAAGCAAAGATTGCACTCGCCCATCGATTATCTAAAGAAAACAGTAGGGAATATTAAAGTCTTTAGAATCATTTGCTAATTTCCATTCAGAGTTGTAAATAAGTCCAAGGAATCCTTCCCATCTGAATTATTGCTAAAAGAAATTATAGTTAAATGCATTTTTTAACGAATCTCTTGTCTTAGTCCTGCAGTAACTTAACTTGTGAAGATTTGCATCGCACTTGAAGACTTATTATTAACTCCTCGTCTACTAGCACAAGTAACAGAGAGTCTGCGTTTCAAACTCCTGCCAATGCTATTACATTGTAACATTTTGAAATATGTTCTATTAATTGTATGTGTTTTTTACTGTGAGACTTTTAGAGTATTAGACAAGGAATTTCTCTTTTGACTCTTCTATCCTATCGGGGTTAAGTGCTTCGTCTGATATTACAGAGGCTCGTTGTTGAAAAGACCAAACTGAAAACGTGCTCTTTTATAAGATACTGTAAGGAGGGTAAAGGAGAGGCAAAAGTGAGCTGCCGTGTCCTGGCCTGTCGTTATCTCTCGGGATGACTCTCTGCCAATGTATTGTTAAAAGGATAAGGATGCCAATCGAATGCTCAACAGAAGGATATTACTTATTGGCTATTTTACGAGTTGACTTCTCATCTCGTCAATCGTAAATTTTGCCGTTTCCTTTGCAGACGTTCACTCCTACTCATTCACACTTCTCCTTCTTTCCTCACTCATTTTACAATTTACAATCAACTTGTTCAACACCATTTATTTCTCTGCAATTTGCAAAATTGCAACTTGTCACTTACCCTGTTACTGCTATATTACACTCTACTATTAAATTAACTTGCCAATTGCTATCATACATTCGTTATTTGTGACTTATGATTTTACCTGTCCTTACTTGGCTACGCCACCATACTTCTGCCCTTTAATTTGACTTTTTAGCAGTAAAAATGATTATAGATACTTTGGTGTGCTCTATTAAAAACATTCTAGTATAAATCCTTATAGTAATGGCTAGAAAATGCAATTATCATAAAACAGCTCTTCCAAACATCATTGGATTTTACGATGTAACTATGATACTTTGACACAATAACAGATCAACAGCAATAGTAGCAGAAAAAATTTAGCAAATTAATTGCATCACCTTTCAATTGATGCTAGTAACACTAGTCTTACTAGTAACTAGTCTTTATTTTGGTTCAGGGTAGATAGAAAACTTTCAGCCTTGTCATAATATTAGCAATAAGCGCAACTTAGCTGATGTCACAAGACTAATAAAAATCATTGGATTTTACGATGTAACTATGATACTTTGACACAATAACAGATCAACAGCAATAGTAGCAGAAAAAATTTAACAAATTAATTGCATCACCCTTCAATTGATGCTAGTAACACTAGTAAGTAATTATCTTTACCCTGAACCAAAATAAGTCTGTATTTTGGTTCAGGGTAGATAGAAAACTTTCAGCCTTGTCATAATATTAGCAATAAGCGCAACTTAGCTGATGTCACAAGACTAATAAATTATTTTCTCCAAAATGTTGATCCAGTGAAAATTACAAATTATAATTATATAAGTAGTACATTATACCTACGCTATTTTTTACATTTAACTGGGAGGACTTTCTGCGGGTTCCTTGCAGCATAAAATCAAAGGCTGTTAATCCATTTGGCAAACAAAATAGCAAGTCTAAATATAACTGTACTCGTGTATGTAATACACGAAGCAAACAGCATGTGTCATTTAACACTGTAAGAAGTAAGAATTGTATTTTTATGTTTGTCTAAGATGTGTTATAATATTAGTATGTTATTGAAAATGAGCAAACAGAGATCGGGGGAGCTAGACACGCAAACACAACTATTTACTATTGCAATGCAGTTTAAATTCTATGCGTATGAAATAAAAATGAGTAAAAGAGTCCGTCCGTGCAGTCTTGTTTGCGTCTCGTCTTTTTTATTTGCCGAGAAAAACATTGAACTGTTCATTTTCTAATTTCACAGCCCGTGCAAACCGGAATGATCTTTGTCTCATCACACACAGACACAGAGGCACATAATAGTACGTGCACTCGGTGCACTGCTGCAACAGCATGCCTGCATTGTACAAAAGCACAACTCATAATACTTGTCATCTTTTCTTCTCATGAAAGACAAATACACATAAATACAACATAGAAAATGTTTGTTTCTTAGAAAAAATTACGATTACAATTATTTCCATATGGGCTACGGTTCTTTTATTGCATTTGCCATTGCTGCGTTTTTGGATATGGAATATTTGCTTTGTTTTCTGATGCTCTGCTGGTAAAATGGAAATCTTCTCTCTGGGCCTTACAATTAACTTGAGTTTTAGATAACATTTTAAGTATTTTGTGTACATTTCAAATAAGAATGACAAGCTAATAGCTCCATATATCAATTGGTGTGCGCCGTGCGCTACTCTTCGACTCTTCTCTTATTTTCTCTGAGGAAAATAAAAGAGCCAACGAGGAAACTACCTGCAAACGAAATAACTAAAGAAAAGGTAAGGATGAGAGCAAAAAGTAGCTGAAGAAACTGAAAAGCAAGCAATATATAAGCCAGAGGAAAGAAACTTTATTATCAAGACGAACTCCTTACATTACATTACCTACATTCTATTACATTAATTCGATGTTTGCTTTTGATTTAATAACAAGTTTTCCCATTTAATAGCTAACCGCAAATGCCTCCGCCCGCTTGCTTCTTCATTTTAATCGGTAATTTAATGAATATCTACCCTCAAAACAAATAGTAACATACAATAACGGCCAACGTACCACATCAACCATTACATAGTCAGTCAGCTCTCTAAACAGAACATGTGCGCCACTCTCTCATGGGTCAAAATATAAAGACTGCTAATCGTAACACAAATAATGAGCCGTAATTAAAATTATTTATTAACCATTTGATAAGCTGAGTATATGTTATGAAGTAATATATATAAGTTGTTTCATGGGCAATTTCCTTCATTATTTACATACTACATACTTAGTACAATGCTAAAAAACACAAACGCATTTTCCACTTGTCATGATCTGCCTAACTTTGTGTGCAGATTTATATAACAATGTGAATATCAGTTACCCATTTGGCCTCCCGAAACAGGGTAATTAATAAGTGAGTATTTGTATTTAGCAAATAATATTACTATATTTATACAAACCTGCTTTTGGATGGATTATTTTGATTAAGTAATGTACAATATGAATTTGTTAATAGTGGCGAAAATCCATTTCCATTTCAACTAATACTAATACATCCCGACATTTTGCTTTACAGTTTCCGTTAGATTTTAATGTGTTTGATTATATGGGATAATTAGTGATGAATACATACATGGAATATTGTGTTTGTTCACATGTTAGTGTTTACTGTACAAGAAAAACAGTTTTTTTTCTAATTTAACAGTTAAGTTGACGTTGGTAGGTGCTAAGTACCAATAAGCTAACAACTGCGTATCATGCGATATAGGACTAAGAGTTAAATGTACCTTTTAAGCACATAGACAATGTGATATTAAAAAACAGTTCAACACCTACACTCGGCACTCTTCAATTGAATATCAACACGTTGGACATGCACATCAGGAAAATAAACCAGACCGAACAGGCAAGATTGACTTCATTCACAAATCCTAGATGCACTTAAACTGACAAGAAAAACTTGCTAACCAAGAATTAGAAAAATATATTACTTAAGGACGCAGAGGACGAAGTTTCTCCTATAATGTAAACTGCATCTTCGGATTAGTATAAAGTATTCATTAGATTAGCATTCGATTATTAAGTTAGTATTCGACACAAAGAGTAAAGACACGAAAATGTATTATTTACATGATAAATATTTATTTTCTTTAATATTCAGTAACGCTTTAAAAATCTATGTAACATCAAAAATTGGTTAAGACAATGGGAGTAGAAATATAGTTCGATATGTATGGCATAAAAAATTGTGTTTTCATTGCAACTATATTAAAGAATTACTGCTCTACAAACGAATACTGACAATGTGACATTTTCTATATTTTTCTATTGTCAGTGAGGGAATCACGGATGCTTAAACCCGTATAAATACTTAAGAGGAGAAATATAAATACAAATAAGGAATTACTTTTTAGAAATACTGTGACACTAAAATGTTTGCTTACGAACAGTAATAAAAAGTTTCTGTAGTCAATGAAAGTGTATTTTAGAAAATGTTGACATTTTAGGACTATATCATAATACGTAACATAAATGTAAAAAATGTTTATTACTGCGAACAACTTCGGTTAATATTTTTTGGAAACGTTTGACTTATATAGATACGCACAAATGAAGATAAGATCGACAAGACGAGGCAAGTCTGAATTTGGCATGTTTTCTGTAATTTTCTCCTTTTCACGATGATATTCTTGGATTTTTGGCTTAATTGCCTATTAAGCTATCTCTATTGGTGCATACTGTGTGATGCATGCGTCACATCCAAAGCAATAAGCACTCTGTATGTAACGTGACGAGTAGTAAAAAAGACATTCGTCTCAAAATGTAAATTAGCGTTGTTGTGTTTAGTTTTATATGAGCACTTAGGGAGGAACGAATTGGGCAGAGTCGCCTAGGCTTGTTGTCCATGTCATTCTAGAGTCACATAAAATAAATAGCTCTCTACTCCCAATTCACTTTCTGTAATACATTACGACTCTTTAATGAGCAGTTGAAACTCTTTGCCATCCTTTTCATTTGCCACTTCAATAAATTTGCTCTAAAAGACTTTCTTACCTGTTGAGAACATTAACTGACAATTAACGTTGGAATCTGACCGAGCATTATACTCCACTAAACAACCATGCTCATTTATTCTAGAAATTCTAAATTGCCATGCAGTTGTTATTTTATTTCTATGTATGAGCTGAAGTTTTTACCTACTTACGCTCTAGACATTTAATACTTGCTATTTTCCATAATTGTACAATGGCGATGAAAAGGAGTTTGTTACAATTGTACATTAGTAATGAGATCTAAATCCCCCCGGTTGAAACGGCCATGTTCGCCATTTAAAATTAAAACAATTCCCTACACATGCAATTTCAACGCAAAATTAAATGTGGGAAAGACTGTATCAGGCTAATCAGACACACGCTATGGCTAACCTGTATGTTCATAAATCGTTGTAAATAATAATTGTCGTTTTTTATAGATATTAACGGTAGATGCCTTTCCTGAAATAGTCCAAGCCAATTAATTTCCATTGATTTAATTTACCCATATCTATCACAGTAATCGATATTAGTTCATAAATATGTTCATGGCCATTTTGCAGTCACGAAATTGGGGATGTTAAAGGTAAATAGCAAAACTCACGGATTCTGTGTGTTTGGTGTATGTTCGTATAATATTATTAAGAGAACAATAAACATTTTAGGCATGTAGTACTTACTCTTAATAATAGAGTCGTAATTTTGAAATTATGTAAGTCTTGCTCAAATGTACTATAATTTAGTGCCGGGCAGATACATAATATTATAATGCGGTAGGTAATAAATAGACATGTAGGCTTAAAAGTTTCTTAACCTGCTGATGATGCTGCTTATGTGTTTCCTAAAGAAAATCGAAAGCTAAGCCACACACACTATTTACTAGTCAAAAATAAATTGTATTGTGTATATTCTGTTATTGTTAAAAGTAGTGAATGTCAAAGTGGTCCTTACTTTCAACTTTGTGTGGTGTAATGTACGGAATTGGAGAGAAGGGTCTTTATGTATTTTAAGTCGCCTTTTAAATACCTTAGTCTTAAATATGTGGTTGTGTTCCCTTTGCCTCAATAATAAGTTCTGTGCAGCATGCAATTTGCTGTTTTTACTACCACCTTAGGAAATTTGATGACCTTATTAAGTTTCATGGTAGAATATTACTCCGTGTCTCATGCACTAAAAGTAAACAGAGACAGGGACCCAACGCCCACTTTATGACGGTCATCCGCAAACTGGGCTACTTTGTCTGGCTAAAAGTGCAATTTCTTTCCTCAGAAAGTCTAACGATATTTTTAAGGCAGGTGCTGAAAGGACATTTTCCATCCTGTATCCTCATTACTCTTCATTTATGACTTTGTCTGAAAGTTTTACCGACAATTTAAATGTTATGTGCCACTTGCCACACAAAAAGACGAATGAAGCGTCGAAATACCTGTCCATTAAGGCTTTTTCATTCATATTCACTAGATTTCTACACTCTGGATGCTAAAGTTTTTCATTCAGTTATAATAAAAATCATTTCAATCGTAGACTGTCTCTTATTATGTCACTTCATTACCTTCAGGCCAGCAGCCTGTCAATAAACTTTAATGCTTCAAGCTTCGTTTTTAAAGCGATGAATGAACTTGGCAGAAAATAAAATATAAAGCGATATTTATTATGAATGGATCAAAATAGAAAATGAAATAGAAAATGACATACACAATTATGAATGGAATAAAATAGAAAATGAAATATAAAATGACATAGGTACAAAATTATGAATGGATTAAAATAGAAAATTTCATTCATAAACCGAAGCTGGACTAAGTTTAATTAAAGCACTATCGCAACCTTTGAGGTTGCTGTCCTTCGATATTACTACACAATCAACCACTAGTAAATAGCAGTTACACATAATAATAGGGAGCATAAAATTCAGCTACGCTATGTACGCCTGCAGATACTGTAAGTATATTTCAGGTCAATTGGTAGGTTTGGACTTATTTTTTTGTTATGAAAATCAATGGTAACAACGACACACAATACCACAAGATAAGCACCTTTTTCTTTACGACACGTAGACATTTAAACTGTCTGCATATGCTGACATTCATATGTTACTGGAAGATAATAATATCATTATGACTTAATGCAGAGGAATAAATATTGATAGAATAATACGTTTCCAAACTCAAGTCGATTCCCTCACTCGTCCTTTTAATTTCTGAAAGGAAGTGACAAACTGCCTTTGATGCAAATAAAGCCGCAATTGCATTGCATTTATAGAGTGCAGATGTATCGGTCGGACAGGTCCTTAGTTCGGTTAATACAAAACAATATGTACAATGCCTACATATTATTTGCTGGTCACAGTCGTATTAGGTATTATTTATTCAGTGCTTTCAAATTCAATATGCTCATTCACAAGGGATTCGGTTCGGTGCTACTGTGCTGCCAATGCTATCTCACACAGTTACAACCATAGTATACTAGTGTTCTGTGAAGTGTGAAGTGATGAATGAGACTATTTAAGGGCCACCTACACATTACTGTCATTTACTTTGCATTAACCATGCAGTAACATAATATTATTCTTTGTAAGCATTGCGATGTGTATGTTATTTACCAACTATAAATGAATTCTGAAAACTAACAGGTGTTGAAAATAAGTCGCATCAGACCTAAAATAGCTTACAATTATTTCCCCAGCATGTTGTGATGTCAATATTTGTAAAAATATGTCACAACAAAGATAACGAATTGGATTAGGAAGTTATTCCTATCATGTCAACGAACAAAAGTAAACGAGACTTATAATTATACTTATAATGTTAGACTTATAATGACTTATAATGCTTATAATTCTCCGTAATCTCCTTCATTTAGAATACGCTACATAGCTCGGTATTTCAATAAGAAGTATTCTAAATTCTATTTAGAACAGATTGATGAGTTACTACTAATTGTACATACATATTATATATTAATGTGGTATTGGACCAACAATAACTATAATAGCTTCTAACGTTTTCATTCTTTTGGAGAGAAATACAAAATTCACTTTAGAGATGACGGTTTACTTAAAGAGAAAGCTGGTAACACCACCTATTATTTGGGTCTCTAGGAATACACATAATATCTGTATGTAAGATCTGTCCCGACAAAAGTAATGATACCTTGTTTAAGTCAACAACATGGTAATATTTTAAATGCTTCTAGCTATACATACTATTTACATTGCAACTTTAATTCGGCAAGGTTTCAATGATAATATAATTATTAGGACTAAGTACTTCGTTAAGAAGAGTTACGAGTACCTGTAATTCATGGTTCAAAATTCAAATACCGCAGTTCTATAGCACATTATTTGTTAAAAGTACCTTTCTAACCTAAACGTCACAGTCATAATAATTGGACTTGCTTGTGATTGTAGGTAACGAATCCAAATCGACGCAATAATGTAATCGACACAATAATGCAAGTGAACAATTCTAAAAATGACAGGATGATACATAATATGAGCACGTTAGGAAAAATTGCTCAAACACAACTTGAGTGGGAAAATGACTCATTTGTTTTATAAGGCGGTACACCGAAAATGACCGAAAGCCAATTGCTACTGTTCTGAACAATGGATAAAAGTAGCTAAATCTCTAATGTGCATCTGCCAGTCCATAAAAATATTTTGGTTTTCGGCTAAGTAACTTTGCTAATTACCCTATCTGTATTATAGTTTTATCTAAAATTAAAATGTAATTAAGTTGTTGTTGATTTGCGAAATCAGAGTTTTGTAGTGGACTTGCCTAGTGGTATAGGAAGGGATGAGAATACGTCTAGAGACAGAGAGAGAGAAAAAAAAGAGGGATGATAAGGGTTTAATGTTCATTGGAAATTATATGTTTCACTCAAGATATTAGCAAAGATAGAGAGATGTTAGTTAAAGCTGGCTGGCGAATCTACCTACATCAGAAATACATTGTGTGTGTATGAATTGGTACCTAATAATGTTCTCCATCCTTGTCTGAATGTAATATCGGAGCATATTACGAATGCTGCTATTGCGTTGCGTGATTAAAATCATGGCCATTATCTCAACTCGGATCTCTAATTCCACCAACAGAACACAAGGAAAGAGCTAAACGATACAAGGTAAGTGGTAGCTAAACAAGAGAGTTGTACACACGTAGTCCCCACTGCAAGATGTGTACGTATTTATCTAAAGAGGACTTCATTTACTTGGCTTCTTACTTACTACTTACACTGTACCAGGCAGTGGGCAGTGGGCAGTGTGTGTGTAATAATATTTTCTTGTTGAAGTTACTTACTTATTATGATCATGGTATGGTATGTGATGCATTGAACTGCAATTTGCACTCGTGTATGACAAGAATTTTTGATTTCTGCTCATTTTGCGATAGCATTCATTCCAACATTAGATAAAACATGAAAAGAGAATGCAGGATCAAAAAAGTGTAGTTAAAGGTAAAAGAAAGGGGATGTCTTAGGGTGCTTCTGGCTAGCAAGCTACCTATTATCTTCACATTATAATCTATAGTAAAGTAATTGCAACAACTTTGTAGTAAATATTGTTTTGAAGTATACTATTTATTATGTCATGTCAGTCTGCTGAAAATAATCCCGAGCCTCACTGTCTGCAAAGTGGAAAAGAGGAAAAGGCTTGAACGAGAGGATGAAAGGTCCCTCGTAAACAATTAATTTCGCGATTTTTTCAATCCCCCTTCTTTCGTAATTAGTATAATAAGTCAAGACATTTTGGTTATGGAGAAGAGAAAACCTCCGGGAAAGGATGGAATAGGAAGGAAACTTAAAAAATTGACAAGAGAACAAAGACTCCTCCCACAAAGGCAGCCAAATGGCAACAAGGCGGACTTTTCTCTGAGTTGATTCGAGGGAATTGGCAATGGAGCATCCTCTTTACTAAATATTTCTCATAATAGTTAAGGAAATGCTGGAGTGGTTAGACAGACATAGTATTAAAATGAGTCAGAGAGAAAAATGAGTTGCTTGGGACTTAGTCACTGGACTAATAAAGTAAATATTTTTCTGTTTTGCCATAAGAAGGTCATTAGTGTAGTGTACACAGGCTAACGATAAGCAAACAGGCAAGGCAGAACCAGCCAACTGGTAATAATAAAGTAAGCTCGAGAAAAATGAATGATAGGATAGGAGGTGAGTGCGAGTGGAGGATTCGCATCGACTCACTTGCTCGCAAAAATTCCATTAAAGGCCAATGCAAATTACTATAATATACAATTACATCTGAATTAAGAATAGTAATTCGAGGAGGGAGAGTGCTCTTTCCCAATGCTCACTCCTATATCATCCAGTCAAAGCCCAAATTCAATAAGTATAGTAACTAACTACTAATAATATCTTCCTTTATGCAATGAACTCATTTAATTTTACGTACACTGCTACACACACAGGCTATACACAATCATATTTTCTCCTTTTCAATTCCACTGAATGCACCATGGCTTTTTTACGGTGTTACATAAACACATAGCTAATAATTATCTTTCTCAACTCATACTCCTATTCTTCAATGCTAATGGTAATTCTAGTTTATTATATACGCTCTTATGTGAATGCACTTTGTATTTTGCACTTTATAGCAATGTTTTGCTTTAAACAATCATTTGTCAGACTCAGATCTGACTTACGATTAGCCATCTAGCTGATAGCTAGTTTACAATTGTTGATGTGAGCTCATGTGCATGAGTTAAGTGACTCCGTATTGAATCCAGTAGCTTCTGTATTCCGCATTCTCATTTATATTACATTGTTGAGCCTGAGAAGAAAAAAAAAACAGGAAACAAAATATTCATCGTACAAATAATTCCGATCGCAACCTGGAATTAGCAGAAAGAGAGAGAACAAGAACCGGACGGCATCTGCCATTGTCAGTGAGTATCCAGCACTAGTATGCACCTACAATATTCAACCTCTCCATTTAGTTAGCTACACCTATATTATGTACATATATTAATTGTACTTAGAGCGATGCACATCTGTATTGTGAAATAAATGCATTGCCTGCATGTTATTCTAAGATCCTCTAGGACGAAAAGGATAAGAGTCTTGTCTTCTCCTTTATTATGATTAGGATTTGATGGCTTCTTCCTTTACCTGATGTAAATAGCAAGGAAGACTATAATAATATGAATAAGTGATAGAATTTAATTACTGGAGGTAACAATGCAATCGTAACCCTATCTTCACATAATATATCTTCAGAGACCTCATTTACCTTTTTTATTCTCCTCCGCATATAATTACTACCTACTACCTACTGTCTAAGGCAGAATGTATAATAATTTCTGAGCTTATGTGTCTTACATAATGAATGTTCACTAAAGGGAGATAAGTTCCTTCGGTCGGGTATTTTCATAAATGAATTCCCATATTATTACAGTGTAATGTTTAATTTAATAAAAGAAAGACTCGTCAAGTTCAAGTAGAAATGAAGGGAAAAGACGCGCAGTCAAACGAACATTGACAAATGCATTAATTAATATAAATCACATTGACTCCTGCCTGTCTGTGTTGCCTGTCAGTTATAAGTGAGTTCATTTCAGGTTGGACTGTTGACTAGACGCCAGTTGATAGTGTTCACCTCTTCTGTAAGCATGCACTGCAAGTGTGATGTTAGATAGCTGGTAATAACTTGTCCGTTCGTCGGTAGTTGAATTTAGTATTTTATTTTGCTCCCGGGTATAATGGCATCCCTAGTTCAACTCTTACTACAATCCCTAAGAATGTGATTTGCATGCGATGAGAGAATTTCTGTCATTTTCATTGGATTTAATAAGTATTTAGCTAGTTAGGCCTTTGAAGACATTCTAGACAGGACAACTCAAAGATAAATACAGATAGAGAAATACGTGATAAAACTAAAAGAGCCTAATCTGCATTGCACACTTTCATATAGAACTATTAGGCAGTTAGGCTGTGTAAAATGAATCTGACTGTGTTGCTTATTTATTTATGTGCTAGATGTTTTTCATTATGTGTATGAGTATAATTAGGTGAGCAAATTCAGAGAACTTGTTCAACTTGTTAAAGGAAATCAGATGCGGGAGTCAAAAGGCGAAAAGAAGTTTGCCCTTTCCGGTGATTTGGACGGTGAGCTGATTGTGAGTATATACGCTCTTTCCTGTCCTGAGAATATGGCTGAACACTTTTATTCTATCATTTCTCTTTTGTCTGTTTGTCTAGAGCTATGTCCTAACATTGAGCAAAGGATAGCACACATAATAATATAAAGAGATCATCAACTCAAACAGAACAGAACAAACAATAATAATAACTACACAGTATAAAAAGTATGAACGTGGCGAGAGGGAAAATCTAATAGATCATAGCTATAATGGATATTTCTTATATCATAATATTCTTTCTGTCTCATTCTCTCTACTCAGTTCACACAGCTAGCAATTAAACATGTTCCAGCATTCTACACTTTTAATCTACTTAATGGAATGCAATGCAAAGATATGCAAACACATGGAAGACACTAGACTAGAACTGAAAACTCTTACATTGCATTGTTGTAATTCTAGATTCAGATATACCACCAAAGTAGGTAGGTACCACAGCTAACTACTTACTACATATTATTATAATTAAGCTTTAGACACAACTAATATCATTAACGTACAAGTGTGTATCTATAACGTGTGTGTATAGACACAGAGGGAGAACACAGGGATAGTAGTATGTCTGTGTGTAAAGGGTGAAATAAAGCTCAGCGTACTTTTCACTTTGTCTTTCCGCAATTTAATCGACTCTGTCGGAATTCACAAATTTTCATTTCACACGTCTCAACATAAACACGAAGCTAACTACGCTCTTTTTCTGTTTATTCTATCTATTAATCTGTATTACACATTGTCTTCAATCTGCATTTACTATTTTTCTGTACTCGCCTGGAAGCTATCTATTTACTTTTTAATTCTTTCTTCTGA
>JABASI010001187.1:0-27279 GCA_019776505.1 Tomocerus nigrus
TAAATCAAATTCCATGAGCAACAGTGACGTTGCAGCAATCTTTAATTGGATTAATTACGCTCCAGGTTTGGAAATTGGTAGCTAGTAGTAAAACGTTGCGTGCCTGTGCTTCCAGCGTGGTCAACAGTCGTAATAAGGGTCGGGTAATAGAAAAATCAAATTATAGCAAATTGATTTTCAGTTTGACCTGACCAAGTTAATATATTTAACTGGCACCCCAGACTTGTGTTGAGTGGATGAAAATAACAACAGTATTTTCCTAATTATGGTAATTGGTTTATTGCGATTAGTTGTCTTTTGTTTATTAAGTAAGTATAAAATTGGTTTATTTGCAACTTGCACAGCATTACAATTAATGGCTGGGTTTGCTATTGATGAGTTTCATAATATTAAACTCATCAATTGCAACTGAAACAATGAATTTCTGGTTTTGAGATGTCCATAAATTACTATTCAGATCAAATAATATTTATTTGCATTGCTTATATTTTAGATTTGAGATTGGACTTCGTAGAAGGGGGCCCAGGAGGTTGTCCGGGTGGCAAGGCAACATTCTTGAGGACTTAAACTATTCAGTTGTCTTCAGTGACAACATTTTCTGGGATTTTGAACTTTTCTTTGGTGTCAACATTTTGCGGACTACGAACATTTACATTTGGTGAGGTTTGACGGTTTGAGCCACCGAAGAAAAGAGTGAAACCTCTTCCTACAAATCTTGGGGGCATTTGTTAGTTTAGGAAATGGTTGGGTTCAGTCCCGAGGGTTGATATTTATATAAATCTCTTGAAATGTCATCTTGGACCCTGCCCCATTGTGCGTTGCGGAGAGGTGGCATGACCTCTCCAGGTCATGTCCGGTCCACATCTGAAGAAACATTAGGGGGTCGTCTCTAATTCTGAGTTCCGAGATATGGGGTAGTCGTTGGGTCTCCTGGGCCCTTTCATACGAAGTCCAACCGTATTTTGTATTTTTCTTCCAGACAGGCATTTCCGGTTTATCCTTTTATTTCGGAAATATAAAATCTAGCTGACTTAACAGTGCTCAGGCCATCTTCGTAAACAAGGTTTTCTACAGCCATATTATTATGGATTTCTTTTATTAAAAAATATATCCGATTAGTCTTCTCTCCCAATATCAATATCAATATAATGTTATTTTGGGTATGTAGTAAATTGGAACCCCTGCAGCAATGGAGTGGAGTCTCAGATCCAGAAAGGCAAAACATATATTGAAGCGCTACCGCCGGATTTGGAGGAAACGAAAGCTATCACGTAAGAACGCAATTGACCTGTTCAATAATCAATCTTGCTGCTGGTGGTGTTCTAAGACACTGCGCATTTCTAAAAAATGGAATTGAGCCATGAATTGCAGGCAGTGGTTACTTCACTACAATAATGTTCATGTGCAAAACCAAGCAATGGCTTAAAACGCCACCAGGAGCGAAACTGATGATTAAACAGACCTATTATAATTTCTAATGATGAATACCACTTTTAAATATTACACCGCCATGACATCCTGTCAATTTTTGCCTCTGTCTGCATAATGGCCAATAGTACCCGGAAGTAGTAAACTTGGGTTTTTTGACCTGTTATGCTCAGAATTTGAAATTGATGTTAAGGTTTAAAAGGTAGAGGAACAGAAAGGTACAATAGTCAGTGTCTCGTTCATTGGCATTAAATGAACTGGGTTTTCAGACAGGGTTCGATATCTTACGTCACCCCCATTAAAATGTGACGCATTGAAAGAGACGGAATGGCAGACAGATTGTGCGATTGCATAAGCCCGTCTCAAAGTCTCAACAGTCTTTATTAAAAGTTTTGGCTCAAACGATGCTTCCCTTCACAAAGCCGACTTGATTTATGTGTCAGAAATAGTCAGAATTAAGTGAAAAGATGAAGACGATTGAAAGGATAAATTCTGAACTGCTTTGCACATTTAGTCAGTTTGTCAATTTGTCAATTAGGTCTGTATTATTTGTTGTGGTGGATTTGTGGAGATAGTTATTGTACGTCCTGTTTCTATATTATTCCTATTCTCCGTTTTGGCTTGGGTTGTGTTGCAAAGCTGCACGTAGCCACAGAAGCCAGTAGGTCGTTTGTAACGAAGCTAGTGATAGAAAAGGCTGTAGCATGTATGCATGGATAGATAGCGGAAAAAGAGCTGCATACTCACCTATAGAAAAGCAGTATTATAGGATAGGGCTTATACAATCCTTGATATAATATATACACAACGCTGGGTAATATAAAGTAATGCATCTAGAATTCAGAATTACCGAACACTACGGCCAGAAACATATTATCTCGAATGTCTTGTCTCTGACTCTTCCAGCCAGCTAGCATTTTATTACTTACTTAGCTCCGTATTGTACTTGTATACAGTAAGGATTGCTCTTGTAGAGCTACACTTAGCTGTAAGGCTGACTTGTAAAAAAGTGTACATCTAAAGTAAGTACTGAATAATCTCAAAAACTAAATTTAAAAAGGCGTTCAGGTTTGTTCAGTTGACATAGCTGATCTGCTACTCAATTGCCTTCCCCGTTGTCCATTCATCTCTGCCTAAAAATTGAGAGCTGAAGTGATCTCGTTGAATTAACACTGACTCCAAACTCTAAATATAAAAGTTACTACCCAATCAATCTCTCTGTTATCTCTACTGTACTGTACGCTCTACCTATAGGCACCACCAATTTATTTTACTTCAGATTTTTCAATCCGCACACTAAACTAAACTTAGAAGATGGCTGAATGGACTAGAAATAAAGAACATTAATTATTGGAATTTCCATTACTTACAATAGTATAATCCACATTTTGTTTATGGTTGATCGTAAAGTCACCAATTAATGCTTGACCTGCTTCATTGGTCACCTAAAACATTGACAACTGAATCTGACATCAGGTCCGCGCGTTACGGTCAACGGTAAATCACTAAAATATTTCATTCTATGCTCCTCTTATGTACTTAAAATCAATGTCTGTAGACTTATCCTTCCTTCACTTGCTCTGCTCGTTCCACCTTATCGGTCATGTTACACATTATACACATTACATATTACTGTCAACTGATAGAGACTTCAGAGGTTAGTATATAGTAGCCAGTTGATTTAGTAGTCCACCAGTCCTTCAGCAGTGAGTGAAAGTCAGAACTCCTATTATTATTGCCTTACAAATGATTGCAATAACAAAAGATTCTTTATAGCCACCTCTATATCGCGTAATTAATCATAAATGGATTCATTTTGAAAGTTTCTACTGTGTTTTTCATAAGTCAGAACGTAGTCATACAGTAAATTGAATTGTCCACATATAAAACAGAGTGTCTATTGCGTGTCACATAGATACGTATCAAAATATAAGTGACTCAGCTATGGACAATCACAAAATACAAATCACCCACGCCACAAAAGTTTCGTAATGCATAAAGTGGGAATAGGGAAAAGCTGAGTGTGCTAGCTACTAGCTACTTATGTGAAGTTACATTACAACTTCTATATTGATTTGATGGCGATGAACATCAACATTGTCTTTTCGGACAAGACGAAAATTAAAGATGTCATTCCAAAAGATGCATAAATAGATGGAGGACAGGAAATAACTGCGTTAGGCGAGGTGATAAGAACATTCTGCCAGTTGTTTGGCTCTGGGAAAGATAATTTTGAGGTGCATTTTCGTTTGGTGGGTTGGCTCTAGGCTCGGCGGTGAAGGTTGAGTCTCTATTGCTGTAGGATGGAGCTGGCTACCTTCCTTTGCAGCCTCTTCTCGAGTTTAGTAGGAGCTATTCATGCTATAATGCATGTTCTTAGTTTGTCGACTACAATTAGGTATAGTCCACCATTCCTATTGCATGGCTATGGCCTTTTTCACACAAGTGCAAACCAACGCCGTATTTTCTGATTTGAAGCTACTTTTCCAAATCAGTCCTCTCACAGAGAAAGTACATTAAAAATTATAGCAAAGTATGAGTTTGAAATAGAGCTTCAGATGTAGGTGACCACCACCGTAGGTGCTAATAAAGTTTCTCCTCCACCTAATCTGCTAATATCATTCGAATGATGTACATACACGTCTGAACTTATAAATGAAACTACGAACAGTATTATACTCATACTAACCCATATAATACTACTTATAATAAATTCCATAATAATAACATTTACACGTGTTAAGCTTATTATGAGACATTATAAATGTATCACTTCAACAAAACATTTTTCTAAATAGAGGGATTTTGACTTGTAATTGTAAAATACTAAAAATAATTATTGAGGAATTTTTCATGAGGAAATATTATAGTCGTTAGGAGAGAAATAGAGAAATACGGTAGTGGCTGGGGTTGTATGTGGATTAGTTGCGTGCAATACCTATCTGTGTTAAGTGAGAGTGGAAGAGACAGAGAGGTCGATTTTCTATTCTGCTCATATTATATTTTTGCGTCAATTGAATCAGTTCTTGTCTGCTGTAGAAATATTGTAATGTAAATGTAAATGTACGTAGGTAAGTAAGGCTTTAATAAGTCTGTTTTCTGCTGTTTAGCGTGCTGTTTCCAGTAGAAAATCCACAATATTATAGTTATAGATAGAGGACATAGTCAATCTTCCTGTTCTATCTAGCTAGCCCTTAGTCTCTCTCTCTTTCTCTTTGGCTCCGCTCTAACCACCCAAAGTTATAAAATCCAGTATTATATATAGAATAGCCTGGGCCAAGCAAACGCAAAAGGCAAAGGCATGTATGTTAGAATATTATGTTCAAATGTAATATTGTAGTTTATAATTGTTTTCGGTGAAGGAAGCCTCGTCTTGTTTGTTCCCTGTACAGTTCAGTCAGCTAGGAGCGTTGATTTCATTTTTAATTTATTAGAGAGTTTTACCAATGTACTGATGTGGTTCCATTTAAAAGAAGCTATGTCTTCGTCATCCTCAATTCACGTCAACGAAACTTATCCACCTAAGCCCTTTTCTACTAACATTATATGCTGTTAACTAATTAAAGATAGAAACTGCTGACTTCCAGCCAAAGTATAATTTTTACGTCTGCATACACTTTAATATTATTTAGTTAATTTCCTGTAACATATATAAATGTCCTAATAATACAATACATAAAACTTTATACACACACATACTGTAATATTAGTAATATAATCCAATATCGAAAGATATAACTATGGCAAGCAAATAACTCTTTTAACGTTAAATTGTGTTTAAACAAGTTAAAAATGGATAGGAATGTAACCTGATATTTTGGCATAATGTATAAATGGCATTGTTTAATTTCGTAGCAGTATTAAGTGTGCTACATTGCATTTTAATTCTAATTACAAATGAGTGCGTTGTCAATATACATTCGAACATTGCGTCTGTACAGTCATTATTTATATTTTAGTGACGCGGACATGGATATGATAAAACTCATTTGTTTTTCAATGGAGTTGTAGTCAAAACAAAAGTTTTCAAAATGCAACGTTCAAGATCACGCTTCCCAGACAGGGTTCCGTCCAGTTCCTACTGGGGAAGCAAAGACACAAGTGAGGATGCTTTAACCGTCTCTTTCTCTCCAATTATCTTTCACTGCTACAAACATAAGAGCTAAGACCTGGATAATTATCATCTTTGGTCCTTTCTGTTCCTCTACCATTTGTAGCGGGTAGTTTGTGTGTAGACGGGATTTTATTTTGTGACTGTCATCATTTTAGGAGAGCCGGAATCAGAGGAGAAAAAACGGCTGCTGGATGTTTTGGAGAAGTTTAGAAACCTACGACCTTATTTAAACAAACGACTTAAAACAATCGTGGCTGCTGGACGCGAGCGAGAGCTTGCTGACCTAGTTGATGATATAAAATATTATTTGAATGTTATGAACGATTTGATTGCCGATGAGTAAGTTCTGTGACATATACGAATGATTCATTTGTGCTCATTAGTAATTACTATCAGGAGAAAAGATACACAAACACATATAACACTTCATTTCATTTTAGGCATCATGGGATTGACACTATCCTTGGATTCATAGAAAATGTTCACGAAATGATTCGCACTGACCCAGTGCCCATGGAGGTAACCATTTAAAATCATTCTCCTTCTCACAATCAGTTAAATCAGAGATGTGAAGTTAAATGGAGGGAAATATTTCGTGTGCAATAGAAACATGGACTAATGGAGTCGAATGATGACGACGATGATGACTACAGTCACAACGCCGCACCACGTAGTCCTTCTCCATCCCCTGGCTCTCCAGTAGGCTCTTATGCTCAATCACAACAACCACGACGAATCCCGGTCGAGAGAGAACGAAATGGTAGGCTAATCCAATCAGACTAACTAAGTAAAATTATAATTGTCCACTCAGCTAAAATGCATCTTTCTATCTTCGCAGATCTTAACAACCCATTTCAGGACAAGGACACTCGTCATCTGGCAAATGATGTTTGGAGTGCTAACACCAGTAATTTGGGATTCCAATATTCTCGCAGATCTGATGTGGATATGAGAACACTTCACGACATAAGAGCCTTGCCAGACGAAGTATTTCGTTCTAGCAGGCCCGGTCATTCAGTGAACAATCCTCCGAGAAGACCAAGCGATGGCAACATGGGGAGCCACGATAATTTTGGCCGAATGAGCCACAGCCACAGTAGGGAAGATATGTATCGTGATCGTAATAGTGATATTGATAGAAGATACGATCGGAATCGTGAAAGTGAATTTGACTATCACCGAGACAGAAATAATGACCGATTTAGGGAGTCGGGGAATTTCCGAGAGCGACCATCCAGCTCAGGATGGGACAGTAGTAATCGCAGTGGTTCTATGCCCGAATCTTCATTTGACAGACATGGTGATAGGTCGCGAGATCGACGCAACAACGACCCCTGGTCAGAGGATCGTGACCGAGATAGGAGACAGGAAACTTGGTTTCCTGACAGAAAGTTCGACAGAGAGAGGGAGGGGAAATTTGAGCGAGATTCAAATCAGCGATCCTCAGATCACTTAAAAGCCGTGCCTAAAGACCGAGACCTTAGAGAGCCTCTTGACGAATCATTGTTTGAACGACGACCTACGAAACCCGAACCACATGCCAATTCCTCTAGCGACAACATGGTTCACTTTAATTACAATCACGGGCCTCCTAGCAAAGACCCGTCCCCTGTACGAAGAGTGGATGTTGACCGTCGTGACAAAGATATGCGCTCTCCTGCCTTCCCTCCAGCAGCTGGAGTCAGTTCCAGTCCGCTGGTGCAATCTCCTTCTGTCCCTAACTCACCCAGTCCTCTCATTGGGAATGTTGACCCGAACGTGACGCCTAGTTCAATTCTCAATCAACTGCCTGCGACGAATATTTCAAACATGCCCAATACATTCCCTGCAGGAATCAACATGAATGTTCCTTTGGCCAATCAGAACTTAACTCCCGCTCAGATACAAGTCATGATGCAGGGGATGGCAGCAATGTTCCATAATCTGACTCAACAGCAGCAGCAACAAGGCATCAATCCTCAACAGCCTGGGCAACAACCAACTATGACCCCTCAGCAATTGCAACAAATGAATCAGTTGCTACTCAATAGTCAAAATCTAACATCACCAGGTGCAAACAGCCCGAATCTAAACCTTCCAACTCCGAACAGTTTAAATTCAAATATGAGTCAGCAAAATATCATGAATCAGAATATAAACCATCCGAACGTCCCTAACCAAAATATGAATATGGGGATGGGATTCACAGGGGCGCCGAATCGATTCGGCGGCTTACTCCCTACTCCGCCTGTGTCAAATGAACTTCGATTTCAGAATCCTACGAATCAAAGAATGTTTCGACCTCAGTCAGATATGCATTCTCCGGGTGCTATGAATAATTTTAATTCTCGTCAAAATATAAATACTAACCACTCAAATATGATAAGTCAGATTCGTCAAAAAGCGCAGCATCACTTTAACCAACGCAGTATAAGACCAACGTTCGGACGACGCGATGGACCAAACTATCAAAACGGACCACATGGTTTACCTCCTCACAATCAATCGTTCCCCGCCCGCCCAACTGTTCCTCCTCCTACGACCACTCCGCCAACCGCACCGCCAAAAAGTTCACATTTAGCTACTAATCAAATGTTGGCAGAACCTCCGACACTTGACCCTCGACTGAATCGTGCTAACCGAAATATTCAGAGTAAAGAAAATCCGCCAAAGGAGAGTCAACCGCATAATGAACCCGCCGCCGCGCAGACTTCTAGTGAGGCGGGGACTAATAAAAAGCGCACTGAAAACTCACGGGTCAGTGATTCGTCGAAAAGTGCTCCTGACCCGAGAGTCCCGGCCAGTGCACCACTAAAGAAAGTCAATAAAGTCAATAAACTTTCCGAGTTTAGAAAGGAAGTGGAGAAAGAGGGGATGATTAAGCTAGGCGACAAAAAAAGCAAGAAACCGAGTTTCGAAGACGCTCTTCTATTGGCCCCTGCCAAGCCTCCTGTTACTGTTTCCAAAACTCCTAAAAGGACGTCAGGGAGCAAGGACAAGGGCGATGTGTCTTCTAAAGATGACCAAGATGGTGGTGACTCAGGATCTCATAAAAAGACAATGACTGATAAGGAAAAGACTAAAACTCAACCACGATCCAACTCTAAAACTAGAAACTCAAAAAGTGGACGCTCCTCCAATGAGAGCCCTTCTGCCAGTATTGTTCCTCGTAGTTCAACTAGTTCAAATTCGAAATCCAATTCGAAAGGTAGTGAACCAACCTCCACCATTGCAACTCCTAAACTTAACTTTAAAATTCCTAAAATTAAAAAACCACCGCCTCCCGTCGTAGAAGAAATTATTGTTGAGACGCCATCCTCCTCAAGCCCAAAACCAAGCGACAGCCACAGTGAGGACGACGAATACGAAAAGGTAAATTCTTTTCTCTGCTACCATCCCCAATATTTTTACATTCACAATCACGGCATCACAAATGCAGGCATTTCATTACTACTATAAATTCTAACAGAGAAGCAAATAAAAATGTAACACATTATATAGAGTAGAAATGTGTCACTGTCAATATGATTTAGATATGCACAAAGTATGCAAAGCTTTCAACCCGCACTCGTATATTATACCCATCAATTATTATAGAAATTAGCAAAATAATTAATGCATAAACAATGACGGTTGCATTGGCACAGACAAAAGCATAACAAATGCAAATCACTTTCTTTTAAGAATAAAATGTCACGTCATAAATATTACATCTACCAACCAACTTTCATGATTGTATTACACCTGAAAGGTGTATTAATGGCCTCAGGGTTTTCAATGTTGGCCTTGCTGTTAATATGAGACCATAGCTGATAGACTCTAGTAATAGTCATCCACACGTAACCGAAATGATATGAAGACAATCGACGATAGTTTTATAAAACTTTTATCCCTAGTTGAGTAGAGTACCTATTAATTACCTATTACTTAGTCTATCAGCTATGGTCTCATGACCAATGAGTGTTGTCAATCTTGAATAACCAACTATTGCAATTGAAATATCATGACGCGTCTCCATGATGAACAGTACACAGTATGACTAAATTACGTTGTTAATGCAATTTCAGAAATTATAAATTAGCATGTCCAAAATGACAACTTTTAAAATCACAAAGGTATACTGCATTATTTAATTTCATTGAGAGTCTGAGAGATGTTTTATTATAAGTTGAGTAGGAGAGTAATATTGCAGGAATATAATTGCAAAGTTACTTCATTGAAATTACTTGCCAAGACAAATAAATAAAGACTATTATTGTCATTCAATCATAACTGTTTAAAGTTTTAAACTGTGTATGTGTGCGTCTATTCTATATTTGCCATTTGATTTCCAATTACCGTATCTAGCTGTAGTCTAAGTCTAAAATACAAGAATATGCATAATTAAAAATGAACGTGACATAGTATTTCTGCAAATAAATGGAAAAACGAGATGCGGGCCTCAGGTAATACCTATGAGATGATACCTAATCGAGAGTTGAGACTTGAGAGCCTTTTGATCCACTAAGGTAAACTACGTACACCATCATAGAATTGGTGCTAATAGTGCTAAATTCCACAAAGTATATACCACTGTTAAGACTTTTAAGTATTGCATCGTATTATTCATACCAAAAACAAAGAAATGTTGCGAACCAAATTTTCAAATCATCTGATTTCTTTTATAGTAATAGGAAACATTGAATTTGATAACATTTGTCTTGTCGGCTGTCTACAGTCTATGTCTTGTCATTTGTCTATCTCTTTGTCGGCTAATATTTTAGGTTAACTGTTAGATCTGTGTTATTATTTTAAGCTCAAACTTAGTTTGGCTTTTGTAGTAGAAAGAAACAGTAGAAATTAAATTAGAAAATCAGAAACTCTTACTAATGGAATCTTTAATTTAATAATATACAATTATGAACAGACCTATTTGACAGCAATGTATAGTTTTGTTATCGCAATCCATTTTTCCAAAATTAAAAGAGTCAAATATTAAAAAATTATGAAAGACTAACCTTGAATCAGCGTAGCTTTCAGCAAGGAATGGTTTCGTTTTTATCTCTAGACTTGCTAATTTCACTTTTAGATGCACTAAATCTAAATGCACTAAACTTGGGAGGCAGGTGAATTAAACAAAATAGTCAATATGTAGGAAGTCAAAGCAATTTTAATGCACGGTGATATGTTTCATTTTGTAACGTGGAATAATATTTTGCCAATCAGTGAAATATGAAACTGAATAGTAAGATACCTACCCGATTTAAACTTGCTTTATCACTTCGAGGTACGATGGACATGAGTCATTGCCATGCAGTACAATATTATGTCGTAAATTCTCAAATAGATCCCTTCCACTACAGTGAATTCACTTACAAGTTCCACTGCGATGTTAATAAAACAATGCTCTATTTTATGATATATACCTAGTAGCTAGGCAGTCTCCTACTCAGCTTAGGTTGATTGTAGACGGACATAATATGAAAATCATGAATGCATTTTGTGTGAAATGAAGAACAAATCGTTCCAAATGCGCAGAATTTTTGCACTTTTGAGTGAAGCGTTTAAAATATAGCGTCATTTCTGAATTTTGAAAAATTTCCATTTTGTGTGCGATATACGACGAACATTTGTCAGTCAGAGAGTTGTTTGTATAATTCATTGCTTTTGGAAGTGTTGATTGATTTTCATGGAAATTTCTTTCCAAAACGGAATAATTATCATTTGTAATTCTTCAATAGTTATTAGAGCCCCATTGTTTTGATTTACGGTGCCCCGTATGATGGAATGACAACCAAATTACGGAAGTATGTAAAATGAAATGCAATAAAAGTTTGCAGGTTCATAGCAGTTTTACGATTTGTACAAATGATAAAGTACCTAGTATAAGGTTATTTTGTATAGGTACTAGGTAGTTGGCAGAATGATGTACATAGGTAGGTAAAATAGCCTATTGTAACAAAATATGATAGCATTGCCATGAATGGAGGCTATTACAAATCAAATTGATGCATTTATCATAGCGAGTAAATCAAAATCAAAAGGATCGGTTCTGGAGATAGTAACATAACAACAATGGCAATGTACTGTATCTAGGTATATCTTTTCATTGCCCTGTGGCTCGTCCGTCAGATAACACAAATCTTTAAAATATAACGGAGGCTCTGAAAGGTCCCCTTTGATTATTTACAAGTGATGTGTAATACATTCTTATTTATTATAGAATACTAATCATATCCATAATCGAATCTTTTTTGATCTTAGGAAACTTCTAAATTGGCGGAGTCAAACATTGCAAGTGAGGTTGCCACATCTACTACTACAAATGCTGTTCCAGATGACACAGAAGATTTGATCAAAACTTTTATTTTGAAGAGTATGTCAACCACAGATGTTGAACGATTAAACACGAACCCTGAAGTGTACAATGAAATCGCCAAAAAATTGCAAGAACATCTGAAGAAAATAGTGACTGACGACAAGGACGACAAACCGTCTTCTAGCACGGGGGATTCCACATCATCAACTACGGTTGATTCCGCCGAGCAAGCCGTTGCGAAAAGCGTTGACGACAAACTGGCGGATACAAGTCCACCAACTAAAAAACGCTGCTCTAAACGCCGTTCTGATTTGGAAAAGCTACATGATGCCCTGAAAGAAATGAGGTTCGATTCCATGCTGCCGTTGGGACCCAGGCGATGCACCGTGAGTCATATTCCCTTTTTGTACTTAAACGTCAATTTAAATGCATTTTTAAATAGAACGGTATTGACACTTACAATTGCATACTTAATTAGTAAGTTAAAGTTTTACTTTTACTAGTCGTTTATTGGTGCATATTCGACAATAAAATAAAATGAAAGGTTGTTTTGTTGACTGCGCTTTTTAGCATTTGTAGGTATTCATTGTAGTTCATTTTATTGAATGGAGCATTTCATAGTTACGTAAAATTTTGGTCATGCTGTTGAGTTGTTTGACCATTAATGTGCTGGACTATAATATATTATGTTCGAAGTCTATAATGTGTTATTAGGTTAGCCATTGACCATTATCTCTGAAGAGATGTGTAAAATAAATAATTGTGTCCGAAAGCTTGTATTGGGATTTTATGAATCAAATTTCTAGAATTTAACAAGAAAATTATATCAATGCCGATTACCCCCATTATTATTAAATAAATGGCTAGTAAGTGGTTGTTAGGGTTGTATGACGAGCAAAGTTTTAATGTTATGATGAATTATACCCAGCTAAGCTGAGTAGGGATTACTGAGTATAAAGTCTAATAAAAATGTGTATGAAAATGAACAGAACAAAGCTGCACCGGAAGATCAACAGCCAGATGCAGGAGCCACTGCCAATGAGTCAAGCACAACAAAAGCAGAAGACCTAAAGCAGGCAGAGGCGAGTGCTAATCTGAGAAGTACAGTGGATGAAGTCATAGACGCAATTTCCAATTCAAAGAAAAAGCCAAAAGCTGTGAAGAAGAAGGGGAAAGTTGAAAAGAAAATGGTAGTTCCGAAGAAGGGTCCAACGCCAAAGAAAGCTTTGAAGAATAGTGCAACCAAAGAAGCTGCCGCGCTTCCAAAGTCTGGCCAAACTACTAAAACTGCAGCGGGGAAAAAGTTGGCAGCCATCAACGAATCTGACGTTGCTGAAAATGTGAAAGGAAAACGCGGAAGAAAGCGTAAATTAGATGTATCCACAACGGCGGCTGAGGGCGCTGAAGATGCTGAGGGTTCGGAAGAGAAATCGGAAGAAACGAATAAGAATTTGCCACCAAAGAGATACCTGACTAGACTGCAAGCGAAAAAGATTGCAAATCCTCCGGCTCCTGAAGTTCAGCCTCGGACACCACGCACCGGTTGGGAGAAATGGAATAAGAAACTAGCTTTGTTCAATTTTCAAAGAAGAAAGAGACAAGAAAAGAACAAGAAATTCTTCGCTACGTTCAATGCTTCAAAAATCAAACTAAAATTAAAGAAACAGTTGAGCTCGAAACTGAAAACAAAGTTAAAGCGAAAAATTGATGCAAATGGTGCACAGCCACAGCAAGAACAACCAAGTAAGAAATCTCGCCTTTCTGAGCCGCCTGTTCTCCTTGGACCAAACAGTATTGTTGTCAATTCTGGCCTCGGCAAAATCAAGCTGGAAACAGACTGGGTAGAACCCTCTCATGTTAAAGCCGAACTTGATCTCAGTTTAACCGAAGCCAATGAACTTGCGGAAATGAACCATTTGATTTGTGATGTACAATCTGCTGTACGATCTGTTGTAAATATAAATGCGCCAGAAAAAGACAGTGGAAATGTAACGACAACTGATTCCATTGAAGCTCCCTCCTCCAGTTTAGCAAATGCTAATGAAAAGGATAATACAGACGGCCAAATCCCCAAAAAAACTGAAGATGTCGACGAAGTGACATTGGATGATAGCATGGAGGATATAGAAGTAATCAGATCTAAGGATTCGGAAGAACCACCAATTTTGGACGCAGATGACACAGTGGGAAGTTCAATTGTGTCTTCGGAAAGTGGAGTTGTTACCAGAAGAGGTCGGAAACGGAAAGTACGCTCAGATGTGTTCAGCTGCTCTCTGTGCTCCTTCAGTGGGAAGAAGATTGTGGCTCATTATGTTAATGCACATTTGAATTCCACCATCCCTGCTGCTTGTATCGACCAAAGTGCATTTGACAAATTGGTGGAGCAAAACCAGTCAACCTCACCACAACTCTTTGAAATTAGCTACAAAGAGGAGAATGAGGAAAAACCGTGGCCTTGTTTGTATTGTTCGGAGAGACATGACGACGTGAGGGAACATTTCGAGCATTTGAATTTCGAGCATTTGACAACCCACACAGGAGAATTCATGTACGGTTGTGCCGTGTGCTCCATTCGACACCCTTACTTAAAAACGATGATAAATCACCTGAAATCCCATAAATTGAAAGAAGCGACAGGAGAAGTAGCTAAAAATCTGGTCACCCTCTATGAACCGACAGTTGTGGCTGGTGGAACTGAATTATACGCCTACATGTGCAATGACTGCCATTATTTCCAGCTGCTCACAGATAGCATTGCCCACCATTTGGAAACTGAAAATCATTCCCCATCAGAAGCAATTAGTATAAAATTCCATGGACCTGCAGTCAGTACAAAAGAATTAGAAAAGAAGAAGGAGCCTTTCGATAAAAGTGTGTTCTTGGGCACGGATGAAAAAATAACAGCTGAAACATTGCAAAATTCCAAAAGAACTCAATTGCAAGAGCTCACACACACCGAATTGGAGGCTCTTCAATCCGAATTCCTTCGGTTAGAGCGTATTTCTGTGAGGGAGGATTTTCAGCTGCCAAAAGATTTGGACGATTTGGGGAAGAAGCTATGTACAGAAGGTGGGGAGAGTTATGAGTCCATGCTCTCAGATTTCCTTCGCTTCGAAAAAGATTTCGATAAAAGTGAACTTGACCAATACGAGGGAAAGACTACCACTGAAAATAATGAAAATAAAAACGATTTCAATTTATATTGTGATACAGAAAACGAAAATGAAGAAATAATTGAGAGCTGCAAAGAAACTTTGGACTGGATGATTGGAATTGTGGAATCTACAGTTGATCCTCAAGTGTCATTCAACATCAAATTGTCTTCTAATCCCTATGATTGTGATGATCTGGCTAAGATGATTAAACAAGAACAAGCGAACAATTTCAGAATGGATCTCTCCCCTTCTGATTCATCGGAAGAAGAAGAAGATGAGATTGCAGAATTTGGAAACCAAGAATTTGACTTCAAGGAACCTCACCCCCTTAATCGAAAAACCAGTGTCCCTGTAGTCAGTCAATATCAGTACGACTTAATTGTCAAACTGAGGAATAACAAACTATTTATAGTCGATAAAAGCTGGCCCAGATTTCAAAAATATCGAAATAAAGTCGTTCTGGTTGCTCGTAGCGGAGATGGATATGAACATTCTGTTTTATTACACGGATTTTCTGTACCTATTCCCGCCACACAAGAATTCCCTCCTCCCGTCGTTATTCCTGAATGTGAAAAACTCAAGATGGGATTAGTTGGGGAAAACAGAGCTTGTATTAAAGATGTAGAACACTATAAAAATATGCTGTCTCCGGAAAAGCTGAAGCATTTGTTCAAATGTATGGGAAAATCTTGCTCCTACTCTGGAGACTCTAAAAATGACTTTTTCCAACACTTAATCTCTCATGGGATGAAAAACGAAGATGTTGACTGCGTGGAACATTCGGAACAGGTTAAGAATTAAACAATTTGGATTAATGGTGAAAGTATTGAACGTTTTTTGGGTATTGATACTTTTTTTGCGTTTCTTCGGGTTTGCAGCATAAGTTCGAAATGTGGTCACAGGGTAATGTATTTTTATTTCAGAATTGGATTTGCTGTTCGTATTGCTCATTGCAATATAGGAAAGCTGAAGACCTTTGCAATCACATTGTACATCAGCACAGCAAAAGTCTTTTTCAATGTGGTCACTGTTTTTATCGTTCGTTCTGGCAATCTTATATTCCCATGCATTATGTAAGTCACAATTATTGTAACCTCACAGACAAAGTCATTATTCTATTCACTGTGAACATGTTAACTAGGAATTTTTTCTTATCTTCTCCTAGAATAAATGTCATCCTACTGAGCAGCTAACAACAATAAAATGTGACACAGTAGCAATTAGTACATTCGTGGAGTCTTTGGATATGAAACTTTACGTCTATAGGTGTTCAAGGGGTAAGTGAATAAAATGGATTTGTTTTGTTCGACAAAATTATACCACACAGTGTTCTAATTTAACTTTTCAATGTTTAGATTACTGCCCGGATAGGTCGAAACAGTTCCTGTTTAGAAATGATTTCATGGAGCATTTGAAACGTTGTGTGCCTCCAGGGTCATCTTACATTTGCCATATGTGTTACTCTCAGTACAAAGATCATAGACACCTCGTATATGTAAGTTACTATTCGCGAATGAATATTATTGACTTATTGCACTACAAGCTCAGTAAATAAATTCTACGCCTTGAAATGCAAATTATAAAAGGATAAAAATCAGCTTCGCTTGTGTAAACTCGAAAATAAATTGAATTGAGTATTTATGAAAAGTGAATGAAGTGATAATTATTGCTATTTTTGTCCACAGCATTACAAATGTCACTCCATTTTCCGCTACCAGTGCTTTTACTGTATTTATGGAAGTGAAGAGTACTCTGATATGGAAACGCATGCCTTTGAGATTCATCCAAATCTTTCGGGAAAAATATTTGATCGTCAACGTGAAAGGAAGGGTATTCAGAAGAACGAAACAAGTTTTCGTCATATTAACTTATTGCCAGTGTCTAATACATTGAAGAAGATTGAGGGCCAAAAAAATGAACCACTCCGAGATTCGGAAGAGATCACAAACAATCGATTGGGCGACTATGATTCTGCTGAACCGGAAGAAAAGGAAGGGCGTGTAACAAACCTAGAAGGTGGAATTATATTCCTTATATTTTTCTAAAGAAGTGGAATTTATATGTATTCGATAAATCAATAGTTTCACTCTATCGATCATCCATATTCTATTTTTGGATATTTTTATTGATAGATTGATATTTTTATTAGACATCATACTTATTCGACAGAGTTTATTTTATTTAAGCTTCTTGTAATAACACCTGCTTCATATCTCTCACTTTGATCACATTTCCTACAGAATAATATGCATTTTCTGACTTTTGCTTTCCAATTTTTAACTATGCTTAATTATTTTAGGAACGACTCTGTATCGATGTGCTAACTTCAGATGCAATTACACCGCCACCAATGCAACCAATTACAAAGACCATGTCGTCATTTGTGACTTCATGCCAGAAGACAAAATGATATCATGTTTCCATTGTCCAAAGAAAGTGAAATCTGTCTTTAGTTTAATGGAGCATATTAAAATTCACGGAAAGCAGAGACAAACGTGTTCTCTCTGTCCGTTTAAGTGCTGTGTTAACAGTGAACTGACTAAACATTTCAAAGTAAGTTAAAATTTGCACTTCTAACCTTGAAAGAGTTTCACTAGTGACAATGGTTTCTAAATTCCTTTCAGAATGTTCACAAAGTAACCAACTACCGAGTTTCCAAATCTCAGGAAAATGCAGATGAACCAGAAGCAACAGTATATCCGAAAGAAACGTCACTTGTGCTGCCAGAAGCCTTACAAGAAAATTTTATGCTTCTTTCCAACAAAGCTCGATTTCTGCCGACAGATCTGGACAAAATCCCAACGACCAGCATTTTCGGGTACGAAAAATAATAGGAATATTTTCATTTTTAATCCGATACCTAATTCATGTATTACTGTAGATCTTTCGTGGGCTGCGGACAATGTACGTTCACTACAAAAGTCCGAACGAACTTGCTTCGCCATTTAAAACTGCATCTACAAGCCGACTTGGACGGTGGGGAAACGGTTGTTCCGACAACAGCACCCGTCAACCCTGTTCCTTGTCTTGAACGTAACGAGCTAATGTTTGACAAAATGACCAACTGGGCCGGAAGTTCTCATGAAAACAAGCAGTATGGGGATTTAATTTAGTATTCTTTGTGGCGACTTTCACTTAAAATTGGGTTATTCAGGTAATATGAATTTTGATTTTGCAGGGGAAGTGGTGTAACCAAGGAAGATGCCGCTCGACTTCCTCAATTCATTAAGGAGCAATTCCGGTATGAATGCTCGGTCCCTAGTTGCCAGCAGATTACAGTTGACGACAGTATGCTCCGGGCACATATGAAGGCTCTACATTCTGAAGTGGATGTCTACTGCTGCCCACATTGTCACAAAGATTCATCAAGTACAAATTTTAAAATTGGGAATGCTCTATTATTATATGCTAATTAAGAATTGTCATTTTGTAAATGCTTCTAATTATGGATCATTTGGTTTTAAAGAAGATTTAGATGCAAGAAACTCTGTTCCAATTGACAAAATCGGGAACCACTTAAAACTTCATGGGCCGAAATTGTTTCGTTGTGGTCACTGCGACTACATTCACACTCAATCGCGAGTAATGGAGAAACATGTGGGCGAAAAACACGTTGAGAAGAAGCCTATTCATTATTTGATTAGGAATTTTGATAACGATGGGAATTCTTCAAACAGAAGAACGTCTGTGGAAGACAATCCCAAAAGCCTCAGTGAATCCTGGAGGTGTACACTTTGCGCCTACAAAACTCAGTTTTCTACTTGGGAAGATGCAAAAAACCATTGCACAAAGCATCACAACGTTTCTGGTCAATTTTCGTGCAGCTCCTGCCCATTTTCAACTGACTATGTTTTTGAGATTACCACACATGTAGTTGAAAATAAGTGCACAAATCCATCAGTTGCCGCTGAAAAAGGAAGGATAATGATCGCTTTCTGCCGGTACCATTACATATTTAGATATCCATATAAATTGTCGTGGGGTTTGTGTATTTTTTTTATTTTGTTGCTCTGGTGATTGTACATTAACCTTTTAGAATTTTCGAATGTTCTTGCCTTTAGTAGCAGGCTTGTAGTATCTGTATTGCTTTTACAACACCGGTACCGTTTCGTTACTAAAGTAATCCTTTTAGCATGGAGTGAAGAAGAACAAGAAAAATGTATGATGTCGTCCACCAAACGAATCCACAATCAACATCTTTACACCTATTTATTTTCCCGTTGTATCTTTAGTCACTAACAGTATTAGTATCGTACTTATTTTCGCCATGCACTCTATCTGCCACTTTCTAATTAGCAATTATAGTATTTCTTTTACACAAAAGTTGTTAATTGTTACACACCTTTACTTTAACATAATGGGTAAAGTATGAATTTGTGAATTGTCTGTAAATTGCATGCTTATTTAAAAAATAATTATGCATAAAGCATGAAACATTATTTTGTGTGCAGTACAAATTCGTAATGAAGGTAGCCTGCTGCCAATGTATCTATATTGACAACTTACTTTCCAGTGCTATTCATACAATTAGTAGACAGTACAGACCTTCAGATTGCACTAGCTGAGCTATAACTAATTTAAACATCTAATGAAGTGTAGGAAATCAATGAGGAGCAATGTAAAATTCAAAATATAATTTTAATTTTATAGGGTTCCGGAAAGATATCCTACGCTTTTGATTACTAAACCCAAGTTTAAAACCCTGCCCTACCTTTACACTACCCCCTGCCTTTCTACGAATATATTTGAGTTGGATAATAAACTAAAAATATATTTCTTTACATTACATAATGAGATGTAAATGTAACCTGGCTTTATGAAGTGAATGCTATCAAACTACTTGCTTAAATTTAATATTTGATTGATATACTTTAATGTATGTAAGTTAATTGAGGTAGTATCTACTTTCCACCAAGGCACCTACAGTCCATTCAGCTTAACGTGGCCCACTTTCTTTCACTTACGTTCCAATGTTTCCAAAGCCAACGATTGAAAGTGAAAGTGAGTCACGCTAAGGTGAACGGACTATATGCACCAGGTTTACTGTTTGGTTCCGGTTGAAAATACTAATTGCAATAAACATTCCCCTAACATAAACATTTCCCTTACAGCACGCATGGAGAATGTAAATTACTACTTAAGGTAACAAAATGGAATGGTATTTTGTAATATAGTACTAATTGCACTATTTGCAGTATTGCAAATAATAACATTTCGTAACAATCCTTTGCTTATTAGATCCCCTGTATCTAATTTTATAATAATTTCTTTTTAATTTAAGGCACAGGTCAAAACAAGAAGTCTAACGTTTTAGCATTTTGTTTTATCACCTCTGCACTTTATCTATGCAACTGCAAAACTGCCAGTGCCTCATTGTAGAAAGAACCTTTTAGGCAAATCGCAAAACATTTTAACATGTAATTATTAATCATACACGCACGCCATGCTTAATTTACATGTAATTTTTGGTTGTCGTTAGTTATTTGAATTAAGTTGCTAAGCCTTGCATCAATTTATGTGCATTTATATTGCTGTACTTTTGTTTAAATAATTTTCATCTAACAAGTGAAATGCACAACCTGTGACAATTCTGACACTAAATATTTAATTACACACAATTTATAAATTTGTCATTTAATTTAAAAATTAAAAGGAATGAAGCATTAGCTTCATTAGAGACCAAGGAAGAATCGTCTACTGCAGCCATTTGGAAACGGAGCACGCCAGGTATTAAACATATTCGAGGCATATTTTTGGAAGAAGGGAAAGAGAGCACTCAGTTATCTGCTAAAAGTGATACCCCAACCAAAGCCTCAACATCTGCCCCACCAAAAAGCCCTGCCAAAGCACAGGGCAGTGTGTCGGCAAAAAATACAAATTCCCCATCAAAGAATACTCAAAAACCAGGCACCATGAAAAATTCATCTAATATTAACGCCAACAACAATTCATCAAAGCTCTTGCTGAGTAGACCTCCATCAACTACTTCTACTGTCGAAGTTAAATATTATGCGTGCACCAAGTGCAATAAATACAAAACAAAAAATACAAGTGATCTGATTATCCACTTGCACAATGAATTTAATTATCGAAGGTATATCCATGATGCATTGAAAATATTCTAACTAATCAGTAGTTTAGTAGTATCGCCACGATGTTATAATTTAAATCTATTTCAGGTATAAATGCAAATTGTGTGACCATAAATTTATAACTGAGAGCTCATTGAAAGGCCATATCGTCGGTGACCATCAAGTTTCGTACAATTATTCTTTGTGTGAACTACTCCCTACGGATCCAACTGTCGAAGAATATGTAATTTGAATTTCCATTTTTAAAACACTTTTTGCGAAAGAATTTTGCAGAAATTTCAGTTACAAATTTTTTCCATTAAAGGTATCAAAGTGCATCGAAGAGCAACAACAAGAGCAGCCTAGTAAGCCTGCCAGTACCAATAGCAATGAGCCGGAAGGCAGTTTCGTCCGAGAAATACATTTAAAATGTAAACACTGCAATATGCTCTTTGCTTCTCATCACAATTACAGAATACACATACTGGCGAAACATGTGGCAGCTAACCGGTATAAATCTTAATTACCTACTTCTTCAGTTCTAATTTTTGTTTCTATTTTTGAAAGCAAAAAGCAGATGTGCAAAAGGTAGTGCCTAGTCGTAGTAGACATAATCCAAATTAATAAAATAAAGCTGTAATGAAGTTAAGTCATAAGTGAGATTACCTGAAACTGCTGCGGTGATGTAAGAATTGGTGATATTTAAAGATTATTTTATTTTCCAGTTGTCAAAGTTTAAGTTTCCGAGAATATCGATCTTAATTTTTTAAAGTCACTACCTATACACTATGGTTGTATTTTCTGGTTTGCCAAGAAGAGCCTTTTCCAAATCAGATATCAAAACAATTGTTTTTATGTCAATGCAATGTTTGAATTATTTTCGCGTGAGTATTTTGTAAGGGTATCTTATTGGGTTGTTTGTAGGGTAGATAGGTACTAAGTGAATATTGGGACAGCTGAGACAGTCTCATACTATCACTATATTTTATTACTACGGATATGCTAGCTAAGGTAAGGAAGCATTCATGATTCATTCAATCAATCTACAGCACTATGAATGGGACATAATATGAAATAAATAAGTGGTTATACTTTAGTAAGGTTATGTTCTATACTGTTTTTCCTACGTGTGTTTTATTGTTGGTTCGTTTAGTTTTTTTTTTGATTTCTGACCCACATACTATCCATCTGTTACTATTTAATACAGTGTTCCACATTCCACAGCCACACTCCATAGTGTGTTATAGGCACTCTCCGAGTGAATCGCGATTTTAAGAAACAATGGCATTTCATGCTTCACTGGGCTCAAAAGAGATACCTAACATTTATTAATGTATTAGTACATTCGACTATATGTTAAAATTAATTATATTAAATTGAAATTTTAATTTAACGCTATAATGGAAAAGCATAGCAACCAATGTATACAGTTTGCGAGAGTATGGGAATTAAACTTTAAATGAACCAACAAAAATTATATCCCGCCAGGGATTGCATCTATATAGGAAATATACATGACGTCATTGATGCCTGGAAACTAATAGTAATAATACATTAAGGTATAAATATTTTTATGTTACAGATACAGTTGTAAATACTGTCCGCTAGCATTTTGGAATGAAGGGATTGCCAAGCAGCATCATTTCCGAAGTACTCACGCCTCCATGCCCTTCGCAGTTGTTCGAAATGAAGAGTTAGAAGCGAAATTGACACCAGAATTTTGGTTAAAAGAATACGGAATCCCAATTTCAAAATCATTGAAATATTCTGCAGCGGTAAAATTAGCATACTGATACAATAATAAAATAATAATTACCTGTATGGACTGAATACTTAGGTAGAGATATTTAGAACTTAATTAAATACTCGCAAATTTTTTACATCAGAATCGACCTTCTGACAAATTATCTCAGTGTCAAATGTATTATATAGTATGTACCTACTTAAATAAATAGTGGAACTATTTTTGTAGACTTGTTTTGCGCGAATGCAATTGTGCTTCTTACTTATTATTATCTATTACTATTAGGGAAGTACGGTACTACATTGTGACCAGTGCATTTTCAAAACCAACCATCCACTAAAGTTAAAGAAGCATAAAGACGAAAACCATCCGATAACACCAGCGATCGGACAACATTCATCATCCGAAAACAATGGCGACTCTGAAAGTCCCGAGATTATTGATTTAACCTCGACAGACTTATTTGCTTCCGGTTCTGGATCGGGAAATGGATCACAAACAGCAAAAAAGCCACAAAAAGAAAAACAAAGCGTTTACAAGTATAGTTTTTCTTTGTGTCTCTAATCATGTTATTTTTTGTCTACCAGTGCAAGTCATGGAAGTGGGACAGAGACTAAGACTAAACTGCAAAATTATGAATAGAAATAAGAAATTTTACTATGCAATAATTTCAGAGGATAATGTACTTACTACTCTTGACTTTTACTTTTTTCATTCTATTTTTGCCAACGCATTTTGATTTTATATTGTTTTCCTAATTTTAAGCTTGTACATTTCAGAAGTGTCTCGCAGCAAATTTTTTACAGCCATTTCGTATTTAAAATTACGAGCCTTCGTGTTCGATAATGTAGAGTTGTTATTCTAAATGTAGACGTAGCGTCACTTTCTCATCTGTCTCCACTTCTGTGTCTTTTGCTGCGTTTTTTTCTATCCATTAGTTGATGAGTATATTTTCTTTACAGATGTTTGCATTGCAAAAAAAATTGTTTTACTGCCAAAGGAATGAGACAACACTGGCTAAAGTATCATAGCGGCCATCCTAGTGGGTTGGAATGCTCTTACTATGAATTTAAGTGCTTCACAGATAGCATGCAAATGTTACCGGGCATCAATCTAATTTGCCCTTATTGCTCTCATACTGAGAACTCAATAGCGGGGATGAGGACTCATAATGTTTTACGACATCCTGGCCAACATTTCCGTATGAAACGCCGTGAGTTTAAAGAAACGGAGATTTTAGCTTGCGACTCTTGCGATTTTCAGGGACAGACATTTACCATAATTAAGAAGCACTGCCAATTGAAACATAATACCAATTTGCCGTTATTTACCAAAATAGAGTTGACTCCCGTGGAAAGAATTTGCACTCCTATAGGGAAGCTAATTGAGGATAAAGTTATGTACGGTTGCACCCTCTGCAACTGTGACTACCCCTCACCCTATACTTTTAAGAGGCATATTATGGATAGAGAGGGTCACATGGAGTGTGACCCCAATATAAAGTACAACCGTTGTGTCATCCAGGAGAATGTCGAGATTCCTCATGACGAACAAGTCGAAATCCTGATTAGCGATGAAGTTTATAGGTGCCCCTTGTGCTCCTATGAAACGGAGGATAGAAATGTTATGATCCAGAATCATTTGGCTACACATATCAAAACATTTATCTGTCCGCTATGCGATCACGGCTTTGAAATCGGTCTGGATTCTTTATTTCACATACGACACCACCATCATGAACCTCGTGTTCGCCCAGTTTCCAATAAAAGTGCCTATTTGGGCTTCGTGGCTCTCAAAGATAAAATTATATTGGCTTGTCGGAGTGAAGGCGATTCCCAGGTAGCCCCATCCTCCTCAACTAATTTAGAATTTAATTAAACTTCGCAGCAGATTTATAATAGTCAGAGATTTCGTTTTTAGTAATGAACAGTAAGGTAACCCTTCAATTAATACTTTCGCTTTGATATCGTATTAAAGGTGACGTGTTTGCAAAAAATGACTACCTAGTAATTACAGATATAAATATAGGTATAGTATCTAGAGGCTTTATTATTCATGTAAAATTATTTTGTTTTTCGAAGTAGACTGGAATAAATTTATACCATTAAAGGAGGGACAGCATTTATATCCCAATGAATTACCATTGCATCCCTTTTTGGGCAGTGATCCGAATTTCTAGAGTAGAAATTCTCATACGCAAGCCACATGAGTGCGTAGACTAAGGAGTTCACTTTCCCGAAGATCCCTTTCCGCAACCGACCCTTAATAATGTAGAACACAGTAACTAATTGTAAGTAAGTACGAATGTATAATCCCAGCCATAGACTGAATACGGGCGGATGCACGTGTCTAGTATTTTCGAAACATTTATATACGCTTATTGCAGTAGTGCATATGGAGTACTAATAACTGTAAACGGTTAAAGAGTGAGGTTAATATTTTAGGTGTTCTAATCCTAACTGTTATAGTAGTAATAGTCCGTGTGTATTCCAAGGTGAGATCTCTCATTTTCTCAAAACACGAGAATGTCTCCAGACATCACGTCTAGATTGCAGACATGTAAAAATGTTTTAAAACTAAGGACGGTAAATTAAGATTTTATTACACTAATAAATTACTTGAGGTTAGAATAATATAAGAAAAGGGGGTGATGACAGTGTGACTAGGTAGGTAGGCTCGTATTACCTACATTTAATTTTACTTATAATAAAATGCTAAGATAAGATCCCATGCAAAAATGGTACTCCATGCCGCACTGCTAATTAATGCAACAAAGAAGAGAAATGTTTTGGAAGTTTTCCACAAATATTTTATTCTCAAGGATCTAGGAGTCATATGTGATGTTTTAGCGACTGGCATGGCGTAGCCGTAGCAGTCAACCAAATGCATAGATAAATAGTAATTATGTATGAGCAGTCGAGTTGTAAGCTAAAGACTACAATTGTAGCAGAGAAGAGAGTCTGATCATGACTACATCCGCAATTAACAGAGTGCTAATTGTACGTGTAGACCAGCAAATAGGATTCATTGGAAAGAATGGAAGACGAGAGACTCAAATAATTATAATAATACACCTGGGTACCTAACCTACCTGTTTTAGTTTAGAACTACGTTACATTATCTTACCTACTACACAGACCCATGTAATAAAAGGGGTATAATGAGATCATCAATCTTTCCGTGATGTTCATATCGTCGTCGGCTGAGATCAGAGGTAGCGGAACGGACTACCCGTTTCGTTTCCATATTATAGCAAGCAAGAATGCAGGCAGGTTCAGGTGGGTAGGATTTACTATTAAGGACTGGGAGTGTGGACTAAGAAAACTACCTTACTTCGTGCCTTGCCTCTTCTCTCTAATGTCAACTGTATTATATTTAATAGGTACTATTGTTTTCAGGATTACAAATACAGCTACCATAAACTTACTTTTTCTGTACATAATTAGCTATAATATAGCTAAATATTATTAAGCACACAAAATGATTCTACATTGTACATAGTATTAGATAAACATTAAAATCTTATAACGATATATTAAACGTTAACACATAATAAAATAAATGTATATCAAAATAATACGCCATTCATTTCATAAAAATCACAGTGTATTATCGCCGTATAGTACCAACACCAAACATCACAAGTATCCTTACCTAATATTATAAGAATATTATGTCCAGATTACATAATGACTAATTATTATTACTTAAAGTAGTAGACAATGATTCTTATATTGTTATAGCAATAATTTCCTGTGTAAATATAATATTACGTCTGGAGTAGATAAATGTAGAATGTATGTTGAGTGTCAATTGCGGAAAACTGTTTTGTATCTTTTCTTTTTCGCTTTGATAGGTTTCTTCAAAGAAAGATGTGAAATAAAGCTGTCTACGTATATAAAATTATATAACTCCGCTTTGTTTTCTTTAATTTATCTGGGCATTAATACAGAAACCATTAAAAATTTTAAGGATGATGAATTTGATCAAGGATCAAAACAAATGCTATACGCAACGCATATAAGTATGCACGCACCCCTCAAGCTCTGCTCTATATGCAGTGTTTTAATTTTTCACCAATTATTTGAAATAATCCTACTCAGTAAAATTTAATGTGTCCCAATGTCTATAGATTCATGAACATTAAATAGCAGACTTCATTTCTGTATTTTCGGAGCGAACTATTCGAAAAGAGATTTTAGTCCGTCCTCACTGCATAAAACAATTCATTCCTCTATCCCAATAAGCAATGAAGTAAATAATTGTCAATGGCAATTGGCATATTATGTAGCATAGTGTTAAAGAAGTGTCATAAGTGAAGATGCAGCAGGTGGTAGAAAGACGGTAGTGAAGTTCCAGGAAGTCCGGGCCAGGGCATGAAAAAGGCAGCCTTTTTGGTAGCAAAAGGGCAAAAAGCCGCCTTTTTGCTGCCTTTTTGACTTTTTGGCCTTTTTGACTTTTTGCAGGGGTTATAGCCGTCTGATATTTGA
>JABASI010001188.1:0-27277 GCA_019776505.1 Tomocerus nigrus
TGGTGCACAGATTTTTTTGTACTCTATCCATGTATTTTCCCGAAATTCTCTAACCACGCCATTTCTTTGATATTACAATAAATAATAATATTATGTTAAATGGAAGCGGTGAAAGTCTGCTTTCCTTCCAAAAGAATAGAAAGCACACATGAGGAATGAGGGAAAGTGTGAAATTTCGTCAGTTAAATACAAACTGAGGAATCTGTCATTGACATTGAATAATAGGGCATTTGTATGAAAATTGAAATATTGAATCGTTTAAAATGGATTCACATGTTTAAGATGAAATGTTAAGGCGGTAGTAGAAAATAAAAATTTCAAGGAATGAAATGTGTAAAATAATAAGGGATTGACAGTGGATTGGCAATAAATAATAAGTGATGAAAAGCAACATCATAGCAAATCGGACAGCATTGAAACATTTAAGGTACGAGATGATTGAATAGCAAGAGAAGACATGCAGTCGAAGATAAAATGATGCGACGTAGCCTACTTATATACAATACAAATACGTATACAATACACGTTATACTGGTTGATAGGTTTATACTGTTTTTTTAGTCAATACTAAAGTCGGTCAAAAGTAGTTGGAGAGGATCGAGTGAGTCTACACGTCTACAGGAATCAAAGTGAACTGGTATGGTGGAATGATTTTATATAAGACGGCTATTAGAGTGGTCTACATTAACTGTAAAATGCGCTTGCTTTGCATTGCATCGGGTGGTGCTATTCTAAGAATAGTAAATCCGTTAGGGCTCTACATATATCTATCAGGTGGTAAGAACATACGTAACATTTTGTAACATTATAGTTATTGGTATAGAAGGTTAGTCGTAAAAAGGACCACTACTTCTCTAAAAGACAGGTAAATACTACGTTTCAAGTCAAATGCAAAAAATCAAGTACAAAAAATGAGGCTTGACTATGTAGTTTGCTATTGATTGCATAAAAGTGGCATTCAGATCAGTTCAGAGACGAACGTACGCACTACATCCTCTACAAAAGAGTGTAAAAAACTACAAACTACTATCAAAAATTGAAGTCATGCCATAAAAACCTCCGGATCCCGAAGAAACTTGTCATTCCGGAGTAGAATCACAGAAGGCACAATCAATCGTTAACAATAGGAGACGAAATTATCCAAACAGTTCAGATTTTGTTAGTACAAGTATCAGGGTATGTGGTTTCATTTGACTTTATTTGCTATGGGCCAGGTAAAAGATTTGGATTGAATAATACGAGCAGGTAATAAATCACAAATTGGAATGTGTAACAGGTACCTACTGTTCTATAGAATAATACACCCATGGCGGCAGCCATCACAAAGAAAATTTCATCGAGTCAAACTGAAATTTTAATTTCTATCCAAAAATATTGAAGAAATGCTAAAGTGCAAATCATAACTGCGTAGTTGCATATAAAAATAGTTGCATGATATTCTTACACACTGCTGGTGCAATAAACAATAGGACTTATCCATCCATAATAAAAAAAATCATCGGGCCTTTTATGGTTCCATGGGTCTATTAAACTTTCGTATATAGGTTGGGGTTGGTTTGACTGGGTCAGGAGAAAGTGTTGGTGTAGGGAATAGGAAGACCTAATCTCATTTCACACAGAGGAATTTTTGTGAACATTAAGAATGGATTTTGTGTATGGGAGTGGGAGGGAAGGGGAAAGTGATAATATTTAGGTAATAATGCTAAGGAGGGAAAGTGGAGTAAGAGGGCTGGGAATTGATGGAGACGAGGCGAGGGCACACTTAATGGATCTCAGTGCAGTTGACTGCACGGACACAAAAGGCTGTGGAATATTTCAAAACAAAAATGTTGAGTTGAGGCAAGTACGAAAAGGCTGTCAATGAGTAGACATGGGACTTACCAAACGAGGCAAAGTGAGATAAGTTGACAGAAAAGACACTGACGAGTGTCACTGTCATGTCATTCCAAAGTTGAAACGAAAGTACAGAGCCCAGATCCGTTGGAAATGGGAAAAATATTTCATAATGGAAATTGCTTGTGTTCATCAGAGGAGCACAGCGTGTACTGTTACTACGGACAGACAGATAAGACAAAAACAAAATTTGTCTTGGCAGGTGAACTGGAGAACAGAAAAGACGAACACGAGAGGCGAGTGTTCTTACAAATTCCAATTCCGTATAAAATCAACAGCTACGCATGATTGACGCTTGCAGCACGTCAGCTCAGGCTGCTCAGGTCAAACAGGTCTAGGTCAAAACATTTGTCAGAAACTTGGGAAAAACCTTTGGGCCCACTCATTGCCCATATTTCATGTAGCTACACTTGGTGGACTGCTACACTTTCTCAAAATTCAAAATAAAAAACCAAAACATCCCAAAATCCAGTAGGTAAGTAAATATGCGGTATACACATACTTAAACATAATTTTTGCGCAGTAAAATAGTTACGAGGTAAGATTTCAGTTTGGTGCTTAATGGATCAACATTAAATTTGAGTCACACATTTACAGAGGCGATGAAGAAGGTATGAGAGTAGAAGGTGAATAGATAGACATTGCTTCAGGATTTATGAGATGAGTAATCTAAAGTTAGATAGGCAAGGTATAAAAATACTTTATTGCTTTCATTTGTAATGCAGAGGCTGTTTAGGTGGTACATCTTCCTTATCAGCTAGTATTGCTATACAGTAGTAGTGATTATGTAAACAAAATCTCAAAAATCAACAGTAGTAAAATACAGTTCGATATCGTACAAAGTACAAAATGTGAACACAGTCATCAACAAAGAGTAATAAGGGGATTCTAGCACATTTACTATCTAACATTTTCATTAAAATGGGATGGGGAACGAAAGGAGGACTACAAGACACAGTATAGTATTACGTACGTTCCACGCTAAAAAAAGTATGTGTTGGGGAAGTAGTGATTCAGAGAAAGGGAGAGCTGGGGCAAGAATTGTTGCATAGAAAACGTCAAGCCATATAACATATATTTATATAGCTACTTCAGTTAAGTGAGCTTGCAAAGGATTTATTGGCAGGTAACATAAGAACAAAATAGAGAATTGCTTTGCTTCGGCTCTCGGTGGCTTGTAAGTACATGGCAAAGGGGGAAAGTATTATGATGACATTGCTTGCTCTACAGTGTACGTACACATACCAATGTGTAGGTACCTAGTGTATGGTCTGAGAGAGTGAGGATATTTATATAGAGGAAGGGATGTATTATGTGACTATGCCTAGTCGGACTACAATAATAATATAAAGGTAAAGGTATTATCATCAGCTATGCTGGCTGTATGTACAAGTAAATAACATACATAATAATGTGTACGTATTAGGTATGGCTACTTTTACAGAACAGATACAAATTAAATTACGGAAGACAGTACAGCTAATAGGGCAGTGGATGTGTAGAGTTATTTATATTATAGGTAGCTCTTTAGAGAGAGAGAGAGAGGGAGAGAAAGACTACTGTGAATGTTAGGGAATGTAATTTAGAGATATATTTATAGGTACGTACACAGTTCTAAAGTAATATATGTCTAAAGAGTAATTGTGCTATAGATATATGAGTATATATTTATTTAGTAGTAGTTGATATACCTAGAACGGGCAACGCGTCTGAAACTTGAGGCAGAGTCTCGGCAACGAGATTGTGAAATACGGTCAAAGAAAGTAAAATCGTCACCCCTTGAGTACATGGAGAAAGCCCAGGATCAAACAATCACAGTAAACAAAGAAACCAATAAGTTTACACACATCCATTACATGACATTAAATTACATTACATTTCACAGACTACTAGTCTACAGAGAGACGGAGTTCAGTTTCAAAGAAAGAATAAAAAAAGAAAATCATCAAATGGAATACAAAGAAATAGAGTGAAAGTCCTTGACAGAGAGAAAGTTTCAAATCAAATCATAGAAAAGTGTGGGTGAGTCAGGAGTCTGAGAAGAGTCCGACGAATTCCTACTAACTGGAATCTTCACTTGACCTAAAGGACGGAAACAGCAGACGTCTCGGCACAAGACACAGCAGCTCCTAATAACTCTGCTCTTCTTCTTCTTGATCGTGTAATGGGATGAGTGAGTGAGCGTGAATATTCACAGTCTCCCTTCTACCTCACAAGCAACGTGTATCTGCCTACCATCTAATCCGCCCTCACTTAAACTGGAGAAAGTGAGACAGAGGCTTTCCTCCCTCAAATTCCGTGGTGGCACGACTCCTCCGTATAGCCTTGTCCTATTTATTTAGTAGTCGTCGAAGCTAATATCGGAGGCCAGAGTCGTATTGGCCCTGTCAAGGAGTTTGTCTAAGATACCTAAGGTTGTTGGACGTGGAATGACGAGAAATTGTGTGTGGAGCTGTGGGAGAAAGTTAAGTAGATGGGCAGACGTAGGTAGGGATCGAGGGAGAGCTGAAAGGTGCTTCCCTGCCTGCCTGGACATGACTCGGCTTAAGTATGGACGAATCAAAGGGAAATAAAAGGGAAGATGCTGAGCTCTAATGTAATCAAATGTAATACTGACAGAGTAATGTAAGTGTAACGAAGGAGTCAAAGTGAAAGTCTATTTATCTACCCATTCTTCTCCTTCCTTCCTATACATTCTCCTCCTGACTTTCTCTTTCTCCCTCACTCACTCATCGTGTAGCATTGGCATTCTATTTTCCATTCCTCTCCTCATCCCTATGCGATGCGCCTATAGGTATATCTAGGCATCTATCTCCTAGGTATCTATATCTCTCTGCTGGCAATGAGTGAGTGACTCCGTCGTCTCAGCCTGCCTATTAGCTGCTAAAGCAGCCATTATGCATTAGATGTGTTATAATGGGAGATAGCCGAGCGAGATGTCTGTGTGTCTGTAGTCCTTTGAAAATGTGTGCCGTTTCCGTCCTCCTTTATTTTCCATTTTGAAGTGAGGAGCTGCGTTTTCGATGGCTAGCGAGATAGAAAGATAGAAAGAGCGTGCTGTTCTGTGCCGGTCTTGTTTTATATTAGCTACACATATAGGTAGCTACATATATTATTAAGGCTCGTTCGTTGTTGGAGCTAGTGCTGCTGCTACTACAATAATAAGGGTTTGCTTGGTTTGCATGGTGAGGCTTGGTATGTCATGGCACGACATGGTGAGCCTTGGCATCCTCCTATTGAAACATCAACCTGACTTTGATAGGAAAACCATTCGGCTAGACTGATTTATGGGATGGGATTCCTCTTCAATGGAAATTTATTTGTTGGAAAGATATTGAGAATAGGATATGAGAAAGATTTCGTTCCTTCTTACTTTTTCCTATTATATTAGGCGAGGATCAGCAGGGCCTTCGCACGCCACGCCGTGCCATCCCACACACTACAGCCCTACGGCCTACTGCTACTCTCGCTCCTGGCTCATCTAATGGCCCACACCATACTCTGACACCAAAAGCAATACTAATACTTTCTCAAACAACACGTCACTTTCCCCATCACTTTCTCCAATGGCCGCCTTCCCATCCAAACACAAACTTGCTCTATTTAGTGGCTAAATGTACATAGGTACATCCATTCCCTTCTCCTCTCCTCTCTAATCGCTTTCACTGGCCAACTTTCTTCACTCTTTCCAGTTGCCCATGGCCCAACCCACTAATACTTCCTTATTTCCCTATTTACAATAATAAAACTTGTAATTTAGCAAATTTTATTGCATCCGACACACAGTGCTCTTTCTATCTTAAAACTATTTATTCCTACCCGTTTCTGACACGAACAGGTTTAGCCTGGAATAAGAAGAAGATAGTTCCCTATGACTATGCCAGGCTTGTTTTCTTGAAAACAGAATTATTTACTCTTTGCTTTTCTTCAGTCTTCAATGTTCGTCCTCATCAAATTTTTTGAAATGTACCCTTCATCCTCTGCATTTTCATTACAAGGACTATTTATTTACTAACATATTTGTACATAAATCGCAAGTATACTATGTGACTACGTATTCTCATAAAAATATCACGTTGCATTTTGCTCGTGTGGAATGATTGATTTCAATTTTTCCTTCGGGTTTACATTTAAATTGGATTGCTGCTGCTGGAGAACTGTTAAATATACAATTTTGTTGGTTCGGAAGACAAATATTAGTAGAAATATAAAACGGTCAACTTTTCTTACATTATTGCATCGGAAAGTGATAGAGAAATATTATGGCTATCCTTTGGATAGTAAATATTGGCATCGTGTATACTTAGTAGTTGACTATAACTGAATATCTGTAATTGTAAAGAAAGTAGGAAAAAAATAGAGAGAGAGAGCTACGCTCAATATTGTTATAAATCTCGAGTTACAGAAGTATTTATTTACTGATGTACAGAGAGCGCCGTGAAATGCACGAAGACTTGAAAGGGAATCCGGCCAGAGGCAAAATAATCTCCCACAAAAGTACAATGGAGACGCAGTAGTCTCACTAGATTTCCAGTTACAAGCAGGGCAAAAATATCAAATCCAAAGTACAAACGTTTGAAAGGGCTTAGGAGTCTTGAGTTCACTATTTGTGGACTAGTACAAGTGCAAATATGTACAAATACGGCACAGCATAAATGAGCTGCACAAAATAAGCGATGTAAAAAAAGAGGTAGGCATTATGTAAACAGGTGGAAGAAACTTTTTTTTGGTATGCGCCAAGACTCGGGGAACTTGGTATATCAACTCAAAATTCTGTGCGCACTATTACGCTATAGGTAATAAGTACCTATGGAAAACATTAAAGTCAAGAGAGACAAAAATTATTAGAGTAGAGCAGAGAACATGCATGCAGCACAATAAATCCTTTGCTTTCACCTGAAGGCACCACAAAAGTCATCAAAGGCAACGCTCAAATTCTCAAACCTTGTGACAATATTCACATTTCTTAGAAAAATTCAAAATCAAACAAAAGCGCAAAGCTTTTAAAAATATTTCCCAAGTTTCTGCAAATATTATGGCACGCTCCTGTATTATCAAAGCGAGATGAGTCGGATATTTAAATGCTTCAAATATTTATACACCATTTTAGATTCAGTTCATTTTGGAATGGTTCCCTCATTGACATTCCTTATGGCCACATTTTAGTATGATCATAATCCAACTGAGTACAAGTCCTATGTACACAGGACTTGGACAACACTCTATGGTTATTTATATTTAATAATGATTAGATTCGGTGTGAAATGAGATGGGAGAAATGGGATGGGAGTGGTGAGGGAAAAGGGAGGAATTGTAAATGTGGCGATGAGCTGTGGGAATGACAAGTACAATTACAAAGTACAATACTAAAATCTATGGGCAGGTCAAACAACATGAGGCATTGACTTACTTAATGTCCATTCACATTTGGTTGTAGTGATGGGTGAAGGTGATTTGGTTTGGGTAGTGACAGTATAATTAAGTGGGGTGAGTCATTGATCAATAGACTAAATTACATAACTAGACTAGAGACAGGTGTACATACGTACTCATCATCATCATCACACCAATTGCGTGTACATGTACAACTAGGTAAACAGGTTACTATCAATCAACTCAAAAATCTGTCAGAGAATCACAGTTGAATTGTGGTGAGAAAGTCACAAGGACAATTGACTTTCTCCAGAGGAAGATGAAGTGAGAGAGAGAGTGTGTGTGAAAGTGTAGATCAGTGAATGAGTGAAGGGATATGTTACTAAATAAGAAGGGAAATAAATAAATACATTCTTCGGTTCGGGAAGGATTTCTATCCAACATGTCAACTAGTAAAGAGCTAGACAGACAGCCAAACGTCTCATCGTCTGTGCTTCAGTTAATGTAGGTCAGCTAGGAATAAGTAAAGTAAGAGTACTCGGCTATAGGTCGCTAAGACTAAACATCAAAGGCTGTCATGTCATGTCCATTACAACTCCCGCTACCAACAAATGGGGAAATGCACTTTAGAGGAGATGCTACAGAGGAAGTTTGAGGTGAAGGTACAACGACGTTTTCCAGGATGGATCATCATTAAGTGTAACAAGGAGCAGGTGTAGGTGTAGTGTGTGGATGGGTTTACTTAGGAGTGTCGGAGGATGAGTTGATTGTAGCGACACGATTACGTACAGTACTATACGAGACACAGAGAACACGTTACGCTACGACAGTTACATTGACAGTACATCGACAACATCCAAGAAGTTGAAGAAGAAGAAGAAGAGAGTGTAGATGGAGACAGAGAGAGAGTGGGGAAAGTAGGGGTGAACGTGGGCAAACTCATCATTCAACTCATTAACTCTTACAAATTACTAATGGACTGTCATTTAATTAATTACTGAAAGGGGCAGGGTGATATTATGCAAATTCATTCACGTTCATTTGGATTAGGCTTAGATTTTTTGAAGGGAGGGAGAGAGAGAGAAAGAAAGGAAGGGCGGGAAGGGTGAAAGTAAATCAATCTCACAGTCTCAATCAGAATAAAGTCTCATCATCGTCAGGAATGAATGGATGAGGGGGAATTAAGGTTTCTAGGTATATGAGAAGAAGAGGGGGGGGCGGAGTAATTCTCTAGAGTACATGTACCTGTGTCTATCCATCTAGTCTATGTTGGTTCTATAGACACTCTCTTCAATTTCATTACCAATCAATATCAAAGGATCATCCCCATACGAACAATTTCATATCATAATCAATATCAATATCATCATCATCATAATCATTACCAAGATCAATTTCCAATCATCATCGTCAAGATACCAGTCAAAAGCCAATAGCAAAACGGAAATACTTAATATGAGTACATTACAGTATGATAAGCATCTGCAGCGCGGCGACAATATCAATATCAATATGAATATTGTGGAGCTTGCTTGTTCGTGTGGAATGGAAAGACAACGAAAGGCATGAAAAGACCCAACCAATTTACCTAGCAAAGGCACTGCATCTGAGGTTGCTGGCATTGTTTCCGCGACCATGTTTAAGAACACTGTTAAACTAAGTAATATTGTCACACCTGTCAAAATGGGACATCCATTAGCTTTGCACAAAATACTCAAAAACATTATACCTTATAAAATAGAGAGGTAGAAATGAAGGAGGAGTTAAAGAGGTACGTTTGCACGTACACATATTACACTGTACGCAAAAATCACAAAATCGTTCAACACAAAAATCATCAGATTAGAACCATCACATCCAAAAATCATTGGAAATTAAGTCAAAATCATTTCAAAATAAAAAATCATCATCACATCAGTTTGCATGTCATAGTAAAAATCAAAGTTCCAACGCAAAAGTCAAAATTTTAATGGAGAATGAGAAAACACGTACAGACGGCTTAGTTAGACTAGTCACCGCATGTCAGCAACTCTAAGCAACAATGGCACTTTCTCCATTGCTTTCAAAATCTCCATCCACTTAACAAAAATCGGAGCGTGTTTCTTTCATTCCCAGTCGCGTGAGAATCGAATGGAATCAAATGGAATGGAAATGCTGCCAAGTGCACACCAGAGGACAAAAGAGGAGAAAGTATAGCAAACTTCGAGAGGCAGGACTGAAAGTTAGTCGTTAGTGGTGGGGATATCACTGTCTGAGTATTGTGTGTCGCAGAATGTGTACAGGGACAGGAGAAAGCATGGGGGACTTTCACATTAGAGAAGCTCTTGCCAACAACAACACTCTCTAGCACAAATATTCGAACAATGAAAATCCAAATTGAAATCCTATTTACATAAATCAACAACGTAAACAATTGCCGACCTAATAAATAAATAATCAAATCAACAGAGTAGGTATATAGGTAAGTATATTAAACCTACAACAATTAATCCATAAATAAATAAAAAATAATAATAAATATCAACGGTTTTTACTTAGCTGTGCATCAGTTGGATTTCGAGTCACAAAAGAAGTACTTTTCCAAAATAGTAATAAGGAATGAGTACTGGTGTGTGGTGTGGTATTGCAGGGATAAGTAGACTAGAGTTCATAAACGATGATGATGATGACACATCCATCATTTAACTAGAACAAGCTCTTCTCTACATTGCATTAATTATAATATAATAGTCGTAGGTATTTGCTCAGGGGACTACGCTATAACCAAACATTAATACTTTTTAGAGTGCTCTACTGTTCATCCTTATAGATTTCCATTCCACTCAGGCCGAACAGATTAGACCACATTAATAATAAGGAAATGTGTCTCCACGTTTTCTAAATCAGTCAACAGAGTCCTTCCTACTTAATTCAACGACAATAATCGACGTGCCAATTGTGTGTGACAAGATTGAGGGGACGGAGAGAAGGAAAATAAAAGTCGGGTATCGGGGAGGAAGGGAGACAGGGCATTTAAATAGTTGCCCGTTTGGTGGCACGTCGGCTCTGTTGACACAGTTAGACAAAATTTTCATTTGGCAGGTGAATAATAGATGTAGAGTTATCAAAGTGAAAGTAGCCTCGGAGGGGAGAGTGTCTCGAAAGGGGAACTCAACTCGCGGCATTTGCATCTGCTAACGTATGGATGCAACCAACATTGATTAGACTCCATGGTCCTAGTAGTTGCTCATCACACATTTTACTACCAAACCAACCGACAGTAACAGAGACAACTGCCAACAGATAAAAGTGTACTGAGGAGGATTAAACAAAACAGCCACCACGTCCTTCCTAACAACATCGGCCACTGCAAACTCATTCACTAAACATCTACTTACCTAGCACAGGAGATCGCAGCAACAGTAAATGTATGCATATTTCACCTAAAACATTCATAAATATTAAAGCCAGAGACATTACATTTCCATAAAATATATGAATCATCGTGGAGCTAGCATCACAGATATTTTATAATTGCTCACTCCATTACCTTCCCTCTAAAACCCCCGCTTGCGTAAATTGTTTTCTGTCCATAGAACAACTTTATTATCCTTTTGTTCTTGCCCAACTTTATATAGGACACATACTTATAGACTTATATACATACATACTGTACTCACATAAATAAATAGCAAAGGAATCCACTATACGGCTCAAAAGTGTGAGATTTATACTACACTAACTACCTACCTTCCTAATTATAATAATTTTTAGACTACTTAAATGTAAATCTATAGAGAGTAAATACACTTTAAAATATTAAAGAATAAAAATTAGAGGCATTAGGAGATAGTGCATTATGAAAATCGAAAATAATGATGCTAGAAATGGGAAGTTAGTTAAGTGGCTTGGAAAAGATTAGAGAGAGAGTAGTGAAAGGAGGCGGTAATAAAAGTAGGGATCTACGTAGATAGCCAAGAGTAGATAGCTAACAGGTTAATTGTGGCTAAATAGATGCTAAAGACTATTATAATCATTTGCCATGAAAGTCTAAAGACGAGGATGATCCTCTCTTTCTAAAAGTTCGCCAAAGCAATTCCTAATGGGGCCACATTAGCTGCTCTTGTGGAGAAAGTATGCATAGAGATACTTTCTCCGAAAGAGTTGATGCGGCAACCTGCTCCTGCCTCCTTGCCCTCCAGCTCTCTGTAAAAGTTTATTGTAGCGTTTCTTATTGTTACACAGTGAGGCTAGGTAAACAAACCAACTTTCTTGTAGAGGACGGCAATTCTGAGTGATACAGAAGTTTAATGTATTCATATATAAGTTGCTGGGCTCTATAGCCGTCGACTGACGAAGGGCAGAGTGCCTGGGCTGAAAATTCTAAATTCCCATGCAGTGTGATAGCCAGAGCATTTGCACGTCTAACATCCACCTCCATAACACAACGTCATGTCAGTGTTGATATAATGAAAAGGAGTGGAATTCTGTGTAATCTTATAGGAGTAATTGGATATAAGTGTTATAAGTGTTAGTGATGATACACGCTATAGAGAGAAAGATAGAGAGAGGGAAAAAGAGAAGAGCCACTGTGATTTTGGATTAGGGATAAGGTGGAGGGACGGAGGAAGTTTTGAGCACGGGGCTGAAGGAGTCGAGTGACAGAGACAGTGTTAGTTTTTACAACAAGTAATTTAATGAGAGATAAGTAGAGAAACGAGGGAGCGAGAACGGAGAGATAGAGTAAATAATGTTATGTAGTTCAAGTTGACCGTTTTATACAGAAGACGTGATGAGGGGATGGATCCGGCAACTGCGACCGACCCGAATCCCAAGTCCTGAATCCTGAAAGAGTCAAAGACCCAGTCGGGCCAAGTGACGTAGCAACGTTGCAGCTACAGCAAATCGATCCGCGGTCCCACAAAATCCGAGCAGAAAAAATATATACAGAAGAAGAAGGAAAAGAAGACGGGCAATCGTGAATGGGGGCGAGAGAAAGAAAGAAAAGAAATCAAACGAACATCTCTTACTTAACTCTGTAGATAATGCTTTCACTTCCATTACTATTTACGGTTACCTCCTTAACTCTCATTAATTATTTTGATATTTTTAAGTCTGTTTAGTCTGCTAGTTATCTCTACTCCTGATATTCAATCCTATCCATAAATTTCTTCTATTTTCAACGCATTTCTATAGCTAAATAGTGTCATATAGTTATCGAGGCCGTAATCGTGTTTATAGCTGATCCTTTACTATTCGTTGAGCTACGTTTACGTTTAGTTTTTGACTGTACATTTCAAAAATTTGATGGGACTGTGAAGTTTGGTTTGACGAGGATGCTCCGTCATTGATAAAGGCAGTGAAGAAGTTGTGTGACGGTGCGAGCGAAGGTATATCTTTAGTCGGAGCCGTAGAATGGACATAAAAAGTCAACGTAAATAATTTAGGGGGAAAAGGAGTGGAAGAAAATGAAAGTTGTTAAAGGGCGATAAAGAATGCATGAGGCTGGAAGAGAAAGAAGGAGAGAGGTGTAGGGAGGACGAGTGTCTAGTTGCTAACTACTAATGAGAACATAATATCCGTCCTAAGTAGAGATAGACACGACACAAAGTATTTACTTTAATATTTTTGTTTGTTTGTTTTGAATACCTAGTGTGAGTTTCTCTCCGCACTCGTGCGGCAAGGTGAATCCTAGCAAAGTCATGGATGAAACCATGATGCCCGGAATAATTAGATTGACCAAGTAAAACAAAGTTCGCCGCTGAATATGCACGTAAAAGGTGACGTCGATGTACGGCTCCGAGCAGCACTGATAAAACTTTACATTGCGTTTGTTCGCTAGACCTATAGAGAAGAATCAGTCCCATATTTCTGTACAATCATTTCAATCTCAATTAACATCACAATTAATTCTCACACTCTCCTCTTCCCCACAATTAATATCATCCCCACCCTCTATCATGGCTCCTGCTATACATATAATACATAAATATTAAACTGCCCCATTTACAAATAAATATTATCTATATCTACTCGGGTAAGTAGGTGGCTCTCTGAAAACCTGACTCATTCTACAAGTCTAAAAGTATACCTTGAACATCTACTCGGAATTTAGCCCAAGTAACTTTATAGAAACCATTTCAGTTAACTTGTAACTTTATTGACGCCGTTTACTAATAATATATTCATGAGAGATATAAATCGGATCTAGTTTCGCAGGTTTCTTTGTGTTCAGCAGTAGTAATTATTGAGGAGACAATTTTTCCGTACGAATCGTAGAAAGAAAGATATTTGTATGGAAAATGGAGGGGTTGGTTAGTAGCAGTGGAGATAGAAAGATGGGATATGCGCATACTAATTCATACACTCATTTCCTGTCTAGTAATTTATCTTGAAAAAGATGAGGAGTGNAAAGATGGGATATGCGCATACTAATTCATACACTCATTTCCTGTCTAGTAATTTATCTTGAAAAAGATGAGGAGTGTAAGTAGTTGAGCATGCAGTTTTGTAGTTGTCTGTAGTTGTAGCACTAGCAGTCGTCGTCTTCGGATTCTGAGTCGTAGCTAGGCATATAATCTAATCGTAACGTAGTAACGTGGAAAAAGAAAAGAGAAAGAGAGAGTCGGTAACGGAGAGAGAGGGAGAGAGACAGTCTCGTTGACTTTCTCTGTGAACTATCGACTTCCTGCTAAACTCTCGTAAGTTTTAACGACTGCACTCGGCTCGGCAGCAGCTCCACATATTCGATAGAAATGTGCTCAACTGAACTCTTGTCCTCACTCTATTAAGCATTTAACACGAGTTAGCTAGCTACTTTTACTTTTCTACTAATGTAAGTGTCCAACGTGGCCATTAACAGTTTGCACGAGTCGAGTTAGTGCTTGCTCACTTCACGTTCCCCTCTCTTAACTAACTAACTTTCACAATATTGCTTTCTCCGCTCCGCCACTATACAAATACTGGCCATATCACTAAGCGGGCACAATGGCCGCCTTTCTATCTATCTCACTCAATGCTCATCTGCAAATCTATTCTAGATTTCTTCTCAGATCATATGTCAGCCAACTTTTCTACTTTCCCAACAATGTAGCAGGAGCTGCCTAATAGCAAAGTATCCTGTGACAGCCTCTATTTATGTGTAGTTGACGTCCATGGACAGAATATTCATAGCCTCTCTCTCTCCCTCTACCTATACAGATAGTTCAGGGATATATTTATTATAGGCACAGAGAGAGAGAGAGCTAAATAAAAGGCCGTAGATGTCTATACAGTTGTAATTTCCAACCCAACTACTATCTATTCTGTTTATCCTGGCCATTCTAGAGAAAAGGCTCGAATGGCATGCATGAAGGGATATTATTCCGAGTGTTACGCTACACTAACTGCAACTACACTCCTGGAGTATATACGTAAATACGTGGAGAAAGTCCTTCCTTCTCAAAATCTCATTCTGCCTATATATATCCTCCTCATTTCTTACTCAGCAACGAAGCTCCACTTTCTTTCGCCACCATATCCAAATTCCCACTCCATATGGCCATTCTCTAGTATCCTCATGGACTGAGTGAAAGTATAGAGTGTCTGGTGGCTGGAGTCTATTATGTGGCCTGCCCTGCCTGCCTGTCTCTGCATCCTTATACTTATAATATAATATTAGTCCGGGTAGGTGTAGCTAGAAAAGTAGCCTCTGTGTGTGTGTGCAAGTAGACAGCCTCCTCTCCATCCACCTCACCAACTTTCACAACCTTCATTTTCCACGTCGAACAGTTTGGGTGGTGAAAGCAAAGTGAAAGCATCTGGAGGCGCGATAAACGGAGAGTTAGGTAGTTGGTTGGGAGCTAGACGAGCTACAGCTGCACATCATAGTCTGACTACAGCGACCACCAACCACTCGCTACTCGCCTCGCCTATTCATTCACATCCAACAGTGACCCCACTAGGACATATATCACATACACACACACATAGTAGATAGTATATATAATATATGTATATATGAATGTTCTCAGCCACATCATATAACTATGTGCTCAATTATATAGTAAACAGTGGAAAACAGGACGAGTCAGATGAGATGGCAAACTTTCTTTTGACATGAGTCTTAGATTTCCTCGCCGTCTCCTGCCTCCCATGCCTGACTCAAGCTCACTCCCTGCCTAGCCTCACTGCACGTCTACGAGACCATGAATTACACCCTTCCAAACAGCGACCACCAACCACTCGCTACTCGCCTCGCCTATTCATTCACATCCAACAGTGACCCCACTAGGACATATATCACATACACACACACATAGTAGATATAAGTATGTATGGTATAATATATGTATATATGAATGTTCTCAGCCACATCATATAACTATGAGCTCACTTATATAGTAAACAGGGGAAAACAGGACGAGTCAGATGAGATGGCAAACTTTCTTTTGACATGAGTCTTAGATTTCCTCGCCGTCTCCTGCCTCCCATGCCTGAGTCAAGCTCACTCCCTGCCTAGCCCCACTGCACGTCTACGAGACCATGAATTACACCCTTCCATTTACCTATATCTGTCTAACACTCAACAAGGTTTTTGCACATTGTCATGCTTTTGCGTTACAAGGTAAGCCCGTCAGAATGCTTTCAAATTTAAATTTTCACTCCTTTCCTACTGGTTTATTAACAGTGCTGTCTACTTACATAAGAATACAGACTGGGGACAGAATCTTCGTTTCTGTCGCCGTAAAGGGAAAAAATGTGAAATTTTAATTTCCAAACTCTCTGACGGGCTTACCTTCTACCACTTCCCCGTGGTAAACAGAGTACACCAGCTTTGACCACTCTTCTTTACCGTCTCCCACTGCTTTCTGATGTAGCAGGGAAAGTATGCAGATATGGCCAAACTAAATAACTGCAGGTGAGCTCATTCATCCCGCAAATAAAATGTCTGCATGAACGTTGTCCTTTTAACCACTCCACTACTCCGAATCATTTCACTCTCCACCATCTACTACTACATTATTATTTGCATCTATTTTGTTTATCTCCTCACACTACCCTATAAATTATTTAGCACACCATGAATATCTCCGCCTATCTCCCGTCCTACTATTTTATCTGATCTTTCCCTGCTCCACTTTCTTACTCCTCATCCTTTTACTTCTTATTACTTACACGGCAGACAGGACCCGTTCAACTTGATACAGATATACTACATATGAATATTAAATTCTCATTACTCATCACGAGTTACTGACTACATACGATGAGCATCAACATAAACAATATTATATATTTACTGCTGATGAATTTGCTTGCCTTAATTTAACGCAATGCCACATTATTTAAATAAGTAGATATTAATCCGAAAATTTTTATATCAAATTACACTTGGGGATTAAGTGTACAGCGTAATATATAGGTACGTACATTATTAAATTGCTACTCTGTATTTGCTATTTACACATAAATAGGTCGAACATTTGAAAAAAGGTGTTCCGAGTAGTGCAGAGAATTTCCGGAAATCAAGAAGGCGATGAAAAGAAAGTAGGGCTTTAAGAAGTGCTAATCTGGTTGAGAGAAATTGAGGGGGCGCTATCTGGATTCATCGGGAAGGAGAGATGTAAATTGTTATTCAGTTTTGTCAATTTCCTCGAGATGAATGAATGAGGGAATGAGAGGGCTGATTTGAGTGGAAGGAGTTGCACGAGAAGAAAGGAGAAAGAAAGCGTATGAATGGGCTGGTAGTTGACAAACATTGAGAGAGTGGAAGAGTTGAGGGAAATTAGAAAGAGTGAGTAGTGAGTAGGTGGTAGGGCTAGTGAATATGTAAATCTCGGCGGAATATTTAGTCTGCAAGAAGCGTATGGATGGAGCGGATGAAGGATGCGCTCACATCAGATGGCAGCCAGGCAGTGGGATTTGGCTGGGGACTAACTAGTCCTGTCTGACGATAAGCTAAGGTTGAGTTGAGCTGAATGAGACTATGCAAATATAAGTGGAGTCTGTGTCGAATGGCCATGATAATCTACAGTGAAATTAGATATGGAAATGAGTGGAGTGGATTGGAGAAAGGTGCGTTTAGCTTTCACCGCGCCATCATCACATCCCATCGAGTCGTCGTCTGCCGGAGACGCTACGCTCCACTCCACATCCACTCACTTCCAATAAACCAAAGGATTGACTAGCAGAAATGATGGGACGAAACTCAACTGTCAACTTCCTCGCAATATTATCATCTCCTCCTTCGAATCCAGTAAATATCTCGGCGGACATATTCATAACAGCCATCCACATATCTCTGTCAGCATGTTCAGACTACACAGACAGAGCAGAGCAGAGCAGACGTCTCTGATGAGCACAGGGGCTAGGAGAGTGGAGCGAGAGACTTTCCACTCCGTGCACTACAACATCCGCCTGAAATCCAATCCAAATAAGGCCTAATCTGATAGAGAGTGCTATTTAGATGTGGATGCAGACAGACAAGGCAGCAGAGAGGAGAAATTCAACTCAGAGCTTCATCACCATGTCACATAATTATTTGGATGGATGAAGATGCACAGTGAATTGCCAACAACTATGTGAGCCTATGGCAAGTACATCAGGAGCATCCGCCTGTAGTGTAACTACTACTCCCTGCTACCTACCTATTCCTACTGTTGTACATAAATTATATCATTTGTATAGGTAGGACGACGAGTGAGTGTGCAGGCTCATTTCCCTCCATCTCCCACATGAGTGAATATTATAAGTACATAATAACTATAATTAAGTACGTCGTATAGCTATTATTAGCTATATGCATTTATATGTAGTCAATATCCCATAAGGTAATAGGTATGCATGTATTAATATGCAGATTTGACATATTACGAGAGACAAATGGAGCATTAGGCTAATCTACAGTGATTAGTACATATATATTAATAAGAATGTACACATTTAGGCGTAGTATATTAGTTACGTATGTAAATATATAATATAGCAATTATATAGGGCGATTGAATCGCAGAAATGAAGGCACGTCGGCGTAACAGAGGGAAATGCAAGCAATTGAGAGACGTAACACTTAAGTAGATAATAATAGTGAGAGAGTGGGTAGATAGATATAGGTAGGTAGGTACTTAGGTAGGTAGAATTAGAATGAGAAAGCTTTGAGGAGGAGGGCTGCAGAGATCCAATGGTAAAGGCTTAAAGAATTCCCTGAGAAATCAATTTCAGTCTTGTAATAAGCCTCGCATGTTTTCCATCTGAAGATGAGTAAGGAGGAATTTGATTGAAAGAGGAGAGTAGAGAAAGAGATACTCTACAATTACGTATACGTAATAAGATAACTAGCGGGAGTCGGAACCAAGAGATACGTCTACGAAAAGTGGAAGAAGAGCTACTAAAGATGCTGCTATAAGTCTACTACGAACGAACGAAGGAATTCGCCATGGAGCAAAGTACAGCGAACAAAATGATTTAAATGGACTTGGCTTAACGTGCACTCTCTCTGTGAGAAAAAACTGTAAACTGAACCAAAAAGTTGTTTGTTCAGTCTGATCCGTTGGTTTAGTTTACACTTATTGTTAGTTGGTTTGGTTGATTGCGAACTTTGTTGGGACGCGGAGCTGGGCTATTTTGGGGCTCCAGACTCAGCAGGCGCGTCTCTTTGAGAAAAATTGGTACAAAGAGACGCTTTCTTTCTTTCTTTGCAAAATCAAATGGCAAATGGAGAATTGGGGAAAATGAGTTGAGTTCCGCATGGAAAAAATCCGTTTCCACTTAAGGACGGAGTGGGCGTCCTTTATGGATGCTAATGTTATGTACATAGGCTGGCTTGGCTTTGGCTTTGCTTGGCAATGGCAACGCTTGGGTACTAGCACAGTTATGTTAATGTTGTGAGCAATTGAGACAAATACCTACAATGAATGCAAAAACACGCACACCACACCAGACCAGTCGGGACTCGGTGATCCGCACTCAAAAAGATTATTCAATTAGATTTCGGAAGAGCAAACTGCGAAAGAGAGTTGGGTGTGTGGTTGGTTGGTTGGTTGGTAAGGCTAGGGATCTCTTTGCTATGTCCTCATTACTTTGAGTAGGTTCAAAACAACTCTTTCACTACAGGACAAGGTCAAAAATACTTTTCAGTTGCTGGAGAAGAAGAAAGAGTCGAGGGAGGGCCAGAATCCAGCTCCTCAAAAATTATTCGCTTAAGGAGAGGAATGGATGTGGTGACTGTTGGTATGCACTTAACTTGTGGGAATTTATTAAGGGCTCGGAGGTGCGGTCAGGTTTACACGAAGAGATTAAAAACTTTTGATTTTTTTGCAGGGGGAAGAGTGTGTGAGTGTCGGCAAAGTGCGGGTGCGAGGAGATTTTCAAAAATATCGAATGGCTATTTCCAGGGTGTGCGCGGCGCACCTCAAAATCTTGTTGATTGTATATTTGTCAGAGAGATGTTTGAATGTAGGTAGGTATTATTCGATCAAAAATGGTAGTGAAAGTTAGAATGAATGAGTAGTATATATGAATGATTGAATGAATGATTGGTTGAAGGTTGTTTACAAAAAGATGGAGAGTCGTTTACCTAAAGATAATTTTTCTCCTGAATCGGGAGGCAGTGTAAACCCAAGCACGGCCATAGAGGCGATTAAGACGCAAGGAACGATTAAATTGAAGAAATAGTATAGCGTACGCCTTTGTATGTTAACCACAAAAGTTATATCCACAAAAGGCTCTGGACCTATGAATCCGAAAAAGGGGATTAGACTTTAAATCAAAAATAAGTCTCAACTCAACTCGTACAGGGTGTGGCAAATGTCTCAAAAGAAAATCATCTGTAAAAATGTCAAAATGTTGGGGGAGTCAGATGTTTCCCGTGGTGTTCGATTCGGTTCGGTTCTCCAATTTCGAAAGTCGAAAAGCTCCCAACAAACAACAGTGTATACACAGTGCAATCTAATAAGCTACTCCTCGTGTAGCCACACTAATTAATTAATAAGTAGGAAGTATAATACATACAGGCCAAAGGTTAATAATGCCATTGTACAGGTCAAAAGAACAAAGTCTCGTACAAGTTAAGAAAAATTATTTTCCTTGCCATTTACCTGAAGTCGCGCCTCTGTAAGCCTCAGACTTGTACTTAGCCAAATAAATATTGACACATAACTGCGTTGCGTCACTCTAAAAATGCGTGTAATCAATGACTTGACTGAAAGATGCATAAAAATAGATGAAATTGAAATCTTTATAACTTTCACGAATTGGGACTTACCTTTTAGCAATGCGTGGAAGAAGGAAGGAGGGCTTAGACAGCTTAGAGGCACGACTTACAGGTACGACAGCAAAACGAAATTAAAAGTAAGTAGGTACATTGGTTACTTTTTGCACGGATTCTTAGTGTCAAGTGTAGGCACATACCTTCTAAATTTTGTGCACGGGCCACAAATTAGTTCTTTACAGTGACAGGATATTTCCGTTCTGTAGCATTATGTTAAAGAGCAGGGAGAGATTTGAGTACAATAGCAAAGCTTGTTTTATAGCGTTAGTATTGCTGCTTAGAAAACAAATACCTACGAACGCTTCAATGTCTTTTATGCGAAGGCAGCATCTTAATTAATCTCCATTAATCTTAGATTTTATGACACGATTATAGACTTAATAATGTACAGAGATTCACAAAATTCATATAGGTACTCACTCTTCTTGGCATGAACAAAACAGTTAATTGAAAAATTATGTTACCAGAAAGACGACAGGATGCTAAATACAAAATCAGATTTCATTAATTGCCAAATGTATTTGTACAGCCTGTAAAAATAATCAAATAATTATCATCTATTTATGTCCTTCAGCACTTAAATAGAATTAATATGTACGTCTCACTTGACCAGCTCCCTATGCATTTTTAGCCTTTAGCCTGTTATCACCAGCATTGGCCAGAAATAATCAAACCTTGCGAGTTGAATATTAAATCACATCCGTTAAAATAGTTAAAATAGTTAATAATACTAAGTAAGCCTTTGTCAATAATCATATTATTATTATTAGCGTCAATGAGTAGTAAAAGTCAGTTGTACCAATAATTAATATAATTATCATGAAAACAAGGAAAAGAACTTTTGCACCACCCTGCAAGTTGAAATGAGATGTGCGTCAAGCGAATTCAAAAGGCATTTGAATCGCTCAACAAAAATGAAAATACAAAAGTGTGTAAAAGTCGACTTACAGCAGGACTAAAAATTCAAAAATGTAAAAAAATCGAATTAGATATTAATGCAGCGATTAAACTAATAGAAATATATTTGATGCGGCACAAATATACAGAAAAAATTGAGAGATCATCGTCTTACATAAAATATAGCATTCCTGCGCCCGGGGACTCCTAAAAAAGAAAAAAAAGAAACGGGTAGCTTCAAAAATCAAAAGGCCAGCATTTGTTGCGACGCCACAATCTCTCAGCAATAAAAAGGCTTTGAGAGATGAACGAAAGTTGAAAACCATGTGGATTCATTGATAAAAATATGGTAACAGTATGAGATGAGAGGCTAACAATGGCAATTTATAATCTACGACTGAAAACGCACGGCTTTTTTGCATATAATGATGACATCTAACTAATAGAGTAGTTTATAAGAGTAAGATTTACTATAATAATATTATGATGAGTACTAATAACTATAGATAAAAGGTAAATAATGAAAAATACAGATACTAATAATATTTACAGACACACACACACAAGAGTTAAATATAAACTAAAAACTTCTAAAAATAAGTAAATGCTTAAAGTACAATAAAATAAAAGAACTAAAAGGAACAGAAATACTGCTAGAAAGGAGGCCAGTCATTCAACTGATCGTACAGTACATTTACATTTACAAACGAGTAAAGTCCCCAAAACTCTGTAAGTAACGTAAAGTACCCAAAAGAAGACAATACGATAAAAATGGCGGAAAAAGTCTGATACGTAGTAGCAGCAGAGAAAAATTCAAATGAACAGCTGACAGTTGTATAAAAATTGTTGAATCAAAATAGTCGAAAGATTCGGAGGTTGGTAATGGTAGGCGAGGCAAAGAGAAAAAATTCTTTGTACAAAAGTCATTGTCACTTTGCCAAAGCGCACACAATCAAATTCAAATGCCATCGGCTGCTGCATTCGTAATCATATAAATAGTCATCGTGAAAAGAGGGCTGGCTACAGCAGATTAACAATAAGGGCTCGTCAAAGTGCCTTCCTTGTCAATGCCATAAAAATATTAGGAATCAAGGGGGTGGTGAGAGTGAGTAGTGGCTATAAGAGTTGAAATGCAAAAAAGAAATAATCTGTGGGAAATAGAGAACGAGAAGAAAGTGAGGGAAAGAAAGTGAGTGAAAGTGAGAAAAAGACGAATGAGCCAAATCCTGTCTATCGGTAGAGAGAACAACTATTTAGTACGAGTACAAGTAAATAAGTAAGAGGCGGGCGGTGTGAAGTGATTGAGTGTATGAAGCATTTACAATAATAAATACACTAAAGAGAGAAGAGGCTTGCAAGGTGAAGAGTACTTATAAATAGGGTGAGAGCACACTTGTGAAAAGGATTACGTTTGGAGTAAGAGTTGCATGATAATAGACGAGAAATGAATGAGAAAAGACGGAAAGAGGTCTACTACGACAACAACAGTGAGTGAATGGTGTGTGTGTGGAAATACAAGAGGCGTTCGTATGGGTGGGTGGGTGGCTGGATGTGGGTGGGTGGAGTGAAAGTGTTTCATTAGATGTCATTTCAATTTTCAAGAGTAAAAAATGCAAAGGAGGTGATGGCTGCTTGAATGTCGCTCAAAGGACGCACGGTGACTGGGATTTGGCCTGCTCTCGGCCTCTTTCCCTCCCAATTTAATCCACTTGACTTATAACTTGGCTTGACTCATTGACTCGGTGAAAGTAGCACTGAGAGTGTACTAGTGGTGAAAGTGGAATTATTAGTAGAAGCATATTTACGAAGACGGAGAGCGTAGAGACTGGTCCAATAATGAAAGAGTCGAGAGACTTTTGCTGAGTCCATGGGGCCCGACCACCAACGCAACAATAAGACAATTTAAACCAGTTTTTTGCCGACTTTTACTTTACTTTCGGTTTGGAAGTGGAGTGAATTATAAAAAGAGATATTTGGAGTTAAAGTGGCTCTATCGGCTACATTAGGTGGTTGGGATTTGGAGCAGTTAACTACTAAGTATTGAATGGGAGTGAATTGAAGGAATGAGTTGGCGGTAGCTAGGAGACCATGGAAGAGCAGAGAGAGATTGGGAGGGAGCGTGGTGATAGTGAGAGGAGCGAGGATAAGGAGGGAAAGTCCGTTGATACAAGAGAACAATGAGATGAGTTGTTAGTGTGGATAAATCTATCTAAAGATAGAACGAGTTAAGTATGACATGGAGAGGAGAGAGTCTCAGAGTTCCGCATCAGGCTGCCAGCACGCCGAGGAGGGAGAGAAAGACTGGCTCACATCGTCCGACCCAATCTCCCATATCCACACGGCCGGAGAAAGCGAGCTGGAGAAAGCACGGCGCCCAGAGAACACCCCTCCTACTCTCCACAATGAACTGATTCTATCCCAATGAGAAAATCGATCAGACTGACTACTCTCCTCTCCAGAAATTCGCATAGCATCATCATCATCATTCCGCCAAGCCACTCTCGCTCAATTCCGCCGCCGACGGAAGACAACGCCAACTCCCCCACCATCCACCACCGAACACAGCAACTACCTCGCTGCTCATGCCATCCACTCTCACACACACACGTCCCTCCCGCCCAGACACAACACACAACACACCCCACAGGCATACACCACTCTCCACTCACACACACACACTCACTCACATTCACACACACGCTTTCCCCGATCCATACTTTTTTACTATATATTTCTTCTTTCGATTTTCTCCCGGGTATTTGTCGGGACGATGCCCTGTCTCCTCCTCAGTGGCAATGTCTATGATGGCCCTCCATGGCATATTAACAGTTACCTTCTGATCAACAGAGAAGTTGGGAGAAAGGAGGGTGGGAGAGATGCAGGGAGAAAGCGGGAGTGAAAGTCAAGAGGCGGTTTCATTCAACTCCTCCGTGGAGAGAGCCTGGCTTTGTTTTTGGCTGATGGTCTATAGACGAGCTCTCGTACTCGCCGCAGCCACAGAGTCACCGACGACGGAGCAGTCAAGTCGTGGAAAGTGGGGAAAGTGTCCCCCACTTACGCTTACCACAATGCCTCGTGCAACTTACACACACTGCATGGACGGCATAATGAAAGTGCATCACATCAGATCACTTCACAGCGTCTTGTTTCTTTTATCGCCTTCCTTGCCCCAAAACGCCATCCTTAAACTTCGCGAGTCTCCTTCAACACACTCACTAGTTATTTAGTCACGTTAGTCCCCACATCATTCCAACTTACTTAACTAGTGTACACGCAATACTTTTTCCGCCATTAGCCTACTCCATCATTAATTATCTCTACTCACTAGCAATTATAAATACTACCAAAAGTTACTAAGTCTCATCCTTTCGCCATTTCCAACTGATAAATTAAATTTCCCCGCCAAGACTAAATTCAACCCCAGACTTATGATTATTGCTAGATAAATTATAATAATAAAGATACCGTTAAGTACTCAAGTACTAATGTCTGAGAAAATTATGATTTTTAAACAGTTTTTTAAACAGGCTGTCAGAAACTGAATAAGAAAATTTTAGTCATCGTTAGAAAGCCATCTTACTGCTTAAAAGTAAATATAAATGCCATATGGATGAATAGAATGAATTTTTGCACAGTGCAATCATATCGTCTCATACCTTTGAGATCCCACTCTCCGTTCGTTATGAAACTGCTGATGTCTCCACCGTCCTCTGATTGCAGTTGCAGGTCCAGCTGTAATCATACCAGACATTTACAATTAGCCCAATAGAAAATAGACAAACGGCTACAGTATAACTCCCTAGTTTACTACAGGAAAAGAGCATTATTTGATTATTTATTTATTTATGCATAATTTATGCGGCATTAATTTAGTTCCATATGATTTCTCCAGCTGAGCATGTGATTAGTTAAGGGGGGAGAACATTTGAGAGTGAGAGAAGTAGAAATCACTGAATGCACATTAGAGATTAAGAGAGAGATTTCGGATTGATAAGCTTGCCTGAAAACCATCGTAGGTCCAACTGCCGAATTTCATTTCACATTTCTGCTCATCGAAGGGGAACCACGTGATGTCAATTTTACACGTGCTCTTAAAAATTCCTGGAGGGATGTAAGAGCAACTGCCATTATTTTTGACCACAACATTCGTAGGATAGGTTCCATCAAACCCTTCGTCGGCACTGGAATCACATAACCATACCATTCATTGCAATCACTTTCTCCTCCTTCCACTGCACGGGAAAGCTAGTTCTATTGGGGCATCCGCTGCGAATGACTTGTTGGCGGACGTGCGAATAAAGGACTCTACTAAATAAGACAAGCTACGTACTTATTATAGGTGTGCTAGAGAAAGGTAAGCTTAAGAGAAAGTAAGTAAGTGAGATGTAAGTATAACTAATAAGTAAGTAGTTAGTAAATGAGTGGAGGAATGGATTTCCGCTGACCTATTGTACATTAAAACATCAGGCTTCCAAATTCGATGTGGTGGGATGCGGAGGTCAGTTATGTTCCCGTACTCACTGCTATTCCATCTCAGATTGACGTCATTCCATTCCTGAAGTCACCAGAAGAGACCGTTAGTTCTCACAGAGAAAACAGTTTCAATGAAAGAAAGTACGAGTGGAATCGAGTCAGGGGTGAAATCTGGGGCTTTGCGAAGGAACTACTTGGCACATGCGAGCTCCGACTCATCAACGCACCTCTGTACCTCTCCTCTCACTCTGGAGAAAGTCTCTTTTCACCGGCACTCGCACTCACGAGCCACAGACAGGCAAAGAAAGCAGAGAAAGTTGGTCGTCAGCCCCGCTCCCTCTGCTTTCTCTTCGTCGGGCTGCTCGTGGCTGCGTGGATGGAGAGAGGACGCTGTTGATCGCACGTGGCTTTCTCTCCTTCTCTCCACTTGCAAGTTGCCTGGCTGGCACACGACAGCAATGCGGAGAAGAGTCTCTGGCCAACTTTCTCCACTTTCCCCACTTTAAAAGGCTTGGCTTTTGATTAGAAGCCTTTGAGTCGGCCCTTATAGACGGAGTGGAGGGAGGCAGTCGGCTACATTCAAACGTGTACACTCTACAGCTCATGCACATGTGCCAAGTAGAACATGGATGTGAAGAAACGTCTTGTGGGTTGATTTCACAGGAAAAGGTTCAGAGGCGAGGCGAGGCAAGGCATGGCATGACAAGCTCAAGCGGTTGGAAGGCAACGAAAGGCAGAGCCAAGCCAGACCTCACGAAAGCAGATCACTTTCGATCACACAAAAGACAAAGTGCAACCAAAGAAATAATGCATCCTTTCTCTTTGGCCACGCTTATCATTTGATTACTCTAGTCCATTATCTCCGGCTGACCCTTGAGTGAAAGCATGTGGGAGTGGAGCAGAGGAAAACCATCCAAATTCCACTTTCACTCCCTTTTCACAATTCCAACCTGAGCTGAACTGAAATGCAAATGTTTTGTAGTTGTTGGAGAAAGGGGAGAAAGCTGCTGCTCCACTCCTTCGACCTCCAACGACTCTAGTTCAGCTCAACGACATCAAACCACAAATAATTCCCTTTTTTAGTACAGAGTGGCGTTCCTATCACCTTTCCTCTCTACTAACCGACTCTCACAACAAAACTACAACATTGCCTACTATGTAGGGAAACTGTTACATTGTATACATCGCTACACTTTCACTCGTAGGTAGCATTATAATCCTTACAGTCATGAATTAGTGACAATTAGGCTACTCACATTAATTGCACACAAAATGTGGTTATTATTATAATACATTGAATTGGGTTTAAATGGAGTTGAAGATAATGATGCATTATTTCTTTGCTTACAATTAGGTTTTTGAATTCGCAGTAAATAATAATAGTTTAGTAGGCAAGCCAAAGTTGAAGTGAGA
>JABASI010001189.1:0-27276 GCA_019776505.1 Tomocerus nigrus
AGTACACTATTGTACACTTAATACTCCAATGTACTATACTACTATTACACTATTAAGTCAAGCGTTACTCTGTATTACATCCATTTTGTATGGTTTATTTGTGTTCCATCCACTATGCGTAGTTGGCGTAATTCGTGTGAGTAGTAAAGCGAACCACAAAGATCTATATTAGTTGGTTGGTCCCTATCATGGATATAAATATAGTACTATAAGTCCTATATTATATAGTATAAGTATATCCGTATAGGTCCCTATACTGACTGCTAATACTATATAAGCATTATGAATTATGACTTTAGTGACAAAGTGACAATAATGAATTATCCGCCTACATATACGTACCAATATGGGACATCATTATCACAAAGAATAACAAAATAGTAGTGCGGTATGTTTTATTCTGTTAGACTGTCCACTTCATTAATATTCAATTTTGGGTTTCGATGATAGCAACATTCCATATGGGGCGATTCTCGCCCTTTCTATAGGTGGTTACAAGATTTTAACCAGACACTGAAACACCAAAAAGAATTTTGGGAAAGGCGATAACAAAATAATAATGTTCTCTGAAAGCAATTGATAAATGTGACGGAGAAAGGATTTCCAATCATGAATAATAGGATGAGCATTTATTTATACAAGTAGGTAGACCTAAAAATATCTTCACTGGCTTATAATATTCATAGGTTGATGTATGATGTTATAACAATTGTATTCATATCATTAACGATACCTGGCAGTACTTTAAAAACAAATTGTTAATAGTAGTCCATGCAAGAAATGTATAATGCACATACATGGTGTTCAAATTCCTTGGTAAAGAAAACGAAAGTAGGTATCATAAACATCGACAGGTCTTTTAGATTTCAGTGCTGCTTATGCGAACTGTTGTGTTGATACTGTGCTCCAATTACTGAAGGATAGTGAGAAAAATAAAATAACTTTAGGAAATCATGTAGTGTGTAACACTAATATTCATTTCTCATTTGATTTAAGTGTCAACAACATATATATAATACAGCCGATGCCAAAGAACATATTCACTACACACACCACAATACACAGATTAATACTTACCTCAATTTCTTACTGGACATTCAAATTCCTCCCTAAAATAACGAAAGTATTCTAAACATCGATAGGCCTTTTAGATTTCTGTGCTAGTTGTGCGGATTGTATTTCTATTGTAGTCCAATTACTGACGTATAGTGAGAAAAATGAGCCAACTTGAAGAAATCATGTACCGTGTCGTCGTGAGTGACATTAATACGGTAATAATATTCATTTCCCATTTATGCGTCAATAACACAGAGTCGATGCCTAGAATCAATTCAATTTCTAACAGGCAGTCACTCCAATAAAAACACAATAATTGTATGCAAACTCTAGTGAGGATGTTTAGCAATTTACATAAATTGGGGTCAAGTGATATACAATAATTCTGTTTTATAGCCGGCTCTTCTAGTGAATTACTTGTATGTTCCATTTTGTAAATTATTGTGAACATGAGTCAATGACGAGCTACATTAAAACAATTAGCCTCCCAAATCAAAATTGAAATGCAGTTTTATGCTCTCAAAAATATTTTTTACCATACACAAGGATGTGTGCGGTAGTTGTTGTAATACACCCGTTGTATTATTTGTATTATGGAAAATATTCACAACAAGTTGCGGATTACCACAAGGGTAATGTACTAATTCTCATTTAAGTATCAAAATTATTATTAGTTAATATCGGATAACAAATGTGTGAAGTTAACTTTTTTGTTTCCAGTATGATAACATTTACAACTATGATGTAGAAGTAGAAACTTTCGGATCCAGCAACTTGACAAAGTATGTATTAAAAGGGGGATACGCAGTTGAAATTTTCAACGAAGTTGTTCAGTTGTATGACTTCAGGTAAGATAACGTAATTATACATTTATACATGACAATTCGTAAAAATCCTAAGTAATGACATATGCATACAATTCCATTTCTCTTATTGATGATATTATACAAGCAAAATAACCGAGAAAGAGATACCTTTTATTCTGATAAGCTAAGCGCATGTTAATTATTATGGTAATTAGTAATTGGCCATTTATGCTGTCTTACTTTATGGCATGTAGCTACGAAATTGTGCCTGATGTGGATACATATGACTTTACTAAAGCCGTGGAGTTTGACATTGATATTTACGTGGCATCATTCGCTCTATTTGACAGAAAAATTGAACAATATGCACTACCCACTTTCATAATCGGCTATTCAAGGTAAATGCAAAGTGCTATTCTATAACAAACTTCCAAAAAAATAACTAAAGAATTTAGGAGCGTAGGTACATGGTACATTCAGTACATTGACATGTTTTATGAAATAGGGTCGTTGCTTTTATCAATCACAAATTTGAAGCAAGTGGAAACGATGTATTATTGTCCCCTGTTGACTCGAAATTATTGTTGGCTTTGTTTCTTATGCTGCTGTTATTTTCCATTGCCAGTACAATTTTTGGGTGGTTCGAAAAATACAGCATTTCAGAATTAATATTTCATTCCATTGCAATATTCTTGAACAAAAGTAAGAAGAAACATTTGATAATTCATTTCATACTCCTGCTATAATGACTGCTAAAATTCGTTGAAAAAATCACAGGTTGTAACTTACAGTTCGCTAAATTAAGCTCTCGAATTGCATTGTGGACTACTTGCATAACTGTTTCCATTGTTTGGGCTTCATATTCTGGAACTCTAGTTTCCACTTGGACTGTCGCCCGCTATTTAATTAATTCTCTGGAAAATCTATTGAAATCTCATTACACTTTGCTATTGGATCGAGGCTATAACAATGGATCTCCCATACAGTCTATAGCCGAAGTTGGGTTTATTTTTTTTTAAATATTTTTATCCTTCCACTTCGCAGTACGAGTAAATTAATGCACCACTAATGCATATTATTCTGTTCATTAATTCAATTTTGATATGAGATTCCTGTAAAATATTCATACAGGGTCTACCGCAAGTTCAAGTGTTGACGGAATTACTTCAGAATTCAAAAAAATCGGGATTTGTATTTGAATCCTTTGATAGCTCTATCCTGAAAGTTAAGGATACAAAATCCGCTTATGTAATTGACGAAGAATCAGGCATATCTGCCCTTAAAAACACAATAGGCTACTTTCCATGCAATTGGGGCAAGATACCTGTATATGACATTAAATATCCGTGGTGTATGTACGTGGGGAAAGGGAGTCGTCATAAAGCAGCTATTAATTTGGGGTAGGGAATCTTAACAGTAATAATAACAACATAAGCATATACCTACAATAACACTAACATTTACGTTTATGTTTACACTTGTGCTGTGTCCAAAATCACTTTGACACAGTAAACCATATCAATTATTTATTTCATTTATTTTTATTTAGAAGGTAGGTTGACATTATTGATGTCATACATTGTAAAGTGTTTCCACTATTCCTTCCTGTACTGTTTAGTTAACTAAGTAAACCCGACAATAATATAAGTAACAGAATATTATAACATAAACAGTCGCACATATATTGTAAATATCTCAGCTTTCTTTCTTTCATTCTATCTTGTTTTCATGCAAAATGGTTGTTGTTTTAGATTTCTAAAATTATCCCAATATGGCATACTTAGAAGGATACACAGAAAATGGATACCGCGTTATGGGGGATGTCGGGGGCCAACAATACCACAAATACCTGTTTTGGGACTACAGCAACTCCATTCAGCATTCTACGTCCTAATTTTTGGATTTATCTCGTCATTTATTTTCTTCCTAATTTTAGAGAAACAAATATTAATAAAGAAAACGCGTTCTTAAAATCTTCATACATTTTGAAAATTATTGACAGCCACTCTGAATTGATTACTGCTATTATTATTATGCATCACGTTGCTAATAGGTAGAGTAAACGGTATGAAGTATTGATCACGTTGCTAATAGGTAGAGTAAATCAATAATAAATGACTCTCCTTGTAACAAATAATGTTATGAAAAAGTAGGCAACAAACGTTTTGATCATTGAACGATATTTTGAGTGATCTAATTACTAGCATTTGTAAGCTGGCGTATTTATTGGTATTATGGTAAATATTCCCATTTCTACTGTAATTTCTACATCTACTTGCATCTATTAGACTCTGGTAGCTTATATGGGTGCAAGACACTATATACATACAATATACCTACCTAGGTACAAAACTTGATAAATGTGATTTATAAATATTTATAATAAACTATCTAGCATTGTACAATACTTTGTATATCACATCAAACGGTTTCGTCAGACAAAAATGTTACACCAAGTATTTAACATGAATATTTTTGGATATGTACAAGTTTGGAGAAGTATAAGATTACATCCCATTGACACGACATGACAATTCATGAACCAGAAAATAGTAAATCCAATGAGTTCACTATGTGATAAGAACGGAGAGATATATTCATAAACTTCAACACTGTTGAAGTTCAGACCGGCAATTAGCTTCGCTAAGTCCTCTGAGTATGGCACGGATGTGTTCTGGTATAAAGTCATGAAGTCCTACATCTTTGCTCATGTAGACCGCACATAAACTGCAATTAATATCATTTACATACTACATAAACATTCATGCTCTTTAAACGGTACAATCATTATCTAAGCATCAGCTTTTACAATTTACCTGTAAAACGGTATGAAGTATTGAAATCCTTTCTTTATAATTTGGGCCCGTTTATTTCCCATGCAGAGAACGTAAGGAAGACATTCGTGTCTATGTTTAATTGCCTCTATGGAATTTAAAATGAATTCCGACATGGCTTCAAATGATGTAAACGGGTCTACATCTATGTGAATAGTGGATCTTGGTCTTCTTCTTCTTTTCCCATTCCCCTTTCCTTTCCGTATATCTATAGACAAAGGCCAAAATATTTAGTTTTTTCTCATAAAATGGTTAAGGGAAACTCAGAAATGGAAAGAATTAATGTAAATCATTGAGGCAAGTTGGCAACTCAAAATATTTTACCCCTACTCAAGGCAAAAACCGGTGCTGCAGCTACAGGAGAATTTAAAGCTTCAAACGAGCCTAATCCTGATCCTGATAATGATGTTACCCCTCCACCACCTAATAGAGATAACCCTACAGATCCCGCTGCCGTTCCCCCTCCAGTACTAGTAGTAGATGTTGATGTAGTAGTAATTATTCCACCTCCTGTTGCTAAAATGTACCGTTTCACAATAAACTTGGATGGACATTGAATTTGAGTTAATGGATTAATGAAATCTATTAAAAACGAGTAATAAAGTACTTACACGTTGACGTGCCACCACCGGTTCCTCCGGTTGCGGTTCCGGTTGCTGTCCCCGTAGATGTAAAGAAGAAGCCTGCTCCCAACTGAGAAAGAAAACTAATTTTCTATCACCAAATCTAAATGAAAATTGTATTTTAGTGGAATTGCGAAACACTCATGAAACTTACTGCTAAAAGATTCAATAATGAATTGAGCAAAAATGATCCTAAGGCCAGAGCAGACAATCCGAGCAAACCATATTCCAAGTGGGAATTCCCTTTGTGGTGGTCACTATGATGGTGCTGATGGTGGTGATGATGATCATCGTGATGTGAAGTATGCTTATGATAATCATCATGATGGTAACTTTCAGCCGGTGCATATAATGTGTCTCCTTTTGTATAAGATGCAGATGGAGATGTTTGGGAATCTGCGGGTACTTTGGGGTAGTAGTGTGCAATACGCTTTGTGCTCGCATTTCCGTTGCCAGAGTCAGTGTTCCTGAACAGGGAACTGGGATTTCGAACTCTTTTTGCATGAATTTTAGTTTCAGATGGACTCAGCTCCAGACTTCGGGCTTTAGCTTCATTGTCAATTGCACTCAGTAATCTTGCACTTTCAAAACTATAATTCAAATAGTCACAATTTTATTAATACATTTCTTGACAAATAAGTTGTGGGTAAAATCTGCAAACCTACCTATAGAAATTCCCAAGCGGCTGAATTCCAATAATAGTATCACACAGGATGATTAATATCGGTAAGTAAAACAACATTTTACAAGAAATCACTCGCAGAATTTGATGACTTCAACAGCCTTGTAACAGACAGGTTGCTCCATATACTAATATGTGAGCTCATATCGTGTACCTTAGTCACAGCGAGTCTGTAACAAGACTGACATGACAAATGACAACAAAGATGAAACTCACAGACACTAATGCAGCAAGATACATTGTTTGATCTCTGTATTCAAGGGTAGAATGACGTCTTATCGTCTACCAGTCTCAACACCTGTCATCACCGACTCAACTTATTTAGTGAGACAGTAGACCTATATGAAACGTTGAAGTGCCTTGCAGCAAGTTACAAAAGTCGTTACTTTGATGACGACAATATAATATGTGCATGAACATGCAGATTCAATTAATTATTCACTATAATTATCAAAACGCCAGCACCTGTGCAATTTTGGAAACCGTAATTTGCAATAATATTTACACTTTGCTAAGTAGAGCTCTACTGTAAAGTCAGCCTGGTCACCGTAATAAAGTTGATGCGAATAGCAATTTACGTTTTGTGCAGTGATGGTCATTTGGTCATACCTATTGCAATGTTGCGACTTGCGACTATTATAAATATATACATACACTAATTGTACTTTTTCTTGTATTTTACACGCTGGCATACGGTACATAAATAGATGCACAAATAGATGTATGGTAGCAATGGTAGGCTAGACGGTAGACTATGACCGTTACCATTAATTATTGTCGTGTTACCCCTTATCGCACCATAATTTTGTAGTCTGGTTTAGCGGTACGAACCGCAAATGCAGTTGATATACCTTGGTAAATTATTACGTAATACGCGATATCTAATGTAATCACAGATAGTAGGAAAAACTTTTTCCTACTATCTATGAATGTAATGTGTTACTAATGCACTGTTGTCAGCTGCACCCTGCACCCTATAATTTCAAGATTAAGTTGAAAAGAAGAAAAAATCTCAATATACTATCATTAATTTATCCGTGTATAGGTTGTTGAATTCACATGATTTCACACATGGATTACATAGATGTGAATGTGTGGCATGAGGACATGACTTCAATGCATGGGTCTAGGTCTAGATATTTCCTCCGTAATAATTATCTGGGACTGTGGCATATTGCGTACTACTTATAATATGAGTGATAGGAATCAGTTATTAGTATTAATTAGTAATTACGTATTTAAAATCTTGTCCTTACGACACAAATAAGTAAAAACTTAATTGTGGCATGATTTAAGATTTTATGTAACATTATGTATTCGTTTGATACGAGATTGAAGATGATGAATTATTGTTCATTTGTTAAAAAATCTTGGTTGCACTGCATTGTCCAGAAGATGATGATACAACCATACACTAAGAAATGCCAATGAGTGTAAATGTTATGTATGAACGTTGTACCTGTCTACAACATATTTATGCAAAGATCGGTGATTGAAAGCACGGTGATTCAAGAATCAGGATGGGTGTTTACAATTTTACGTTTATTGAGCATACATTTTCTACCATATTATATTCAAAGTATCTTAAGCAGACATATCTAACATTACTGGTTTCCTTATAGATAATAGATTGATTATAGTTATACAATTTCTGTGGTCTTTTTAAAGGATAAAATAGATTTAACCCAAACTTAGCTTTTATGGCTACCCAACTCGTGCCGTCAGAACTGAAGGAACTAAAATCAATTTTGAAACAACCAATTATAGTACCCACAAATTTTGAAATTGACTTTCAAAATCTGAGGATCAGTTATCAATGTAGTCCACTTTGAAATCTGTAAGAAAGCGATGGTATTAGAAATTCGAAATTCACTTCACAACATTTTGGTAGCATTGGGGGAAATGAGCTTGGCAATTGTTCTCATCTATTCCCAGAAGAATGGCATCAATATGTTCTGGGAGTTTTTCATGCAATCCAATTTTTTCTCCAATAAACGACGCTCCGAAACTGTAAAATTATATTTAAAACGTTTTATTTAAAACATTACAAACGTATTTATATTAAACGGGCATTGCTGTACAAAAATCGCTGATGAAAATGACCATAGAATTTCTAACCTGTACACAGGCATAAGAAACTCAAATCCACGGCCGACTACTTTGGCTTGTCGATTTCCTTGACAGAAAACCTTTTGGACGCATTCATGCTCCTGTACCATAGCTTCAATGGAATTCAACACTGAATTAGCTAAGGAATCTACGGCGGAAACTGAATCCATGTGAAGCTGAAGTGGTGATAGGGACCTCCGAAATCTACCTCTGCCTGAAATTCCTGTCAAGTAAAATTATTTTATTATTACCTAGCTCATAAATTATCAAGTCGCACTTAAAGACCTCTAACAAGCAGCATATTTTTCTTAGCTATGACACGGTCAACCTGCATGCTTGCAATTAAGAAGTATAAAAACTATCTGAATTTTGGCTTCTATAGGTATACACGTATACATACCCGCTGCTTCTCCACCTCCTCCACCTGTGGGTGCAGTCGCTGTGTTTGTAATTATTGGACCTATATAATTAAACGTATTATGTATTTGTGCAGTTTATCTTATAAGACTTGGATTAATTCACCATTATCAATGATATTCAGTTATACTATTCAATCAAACTCCAGTTCAATTTTTTGAAAATCACAATTTTTGAAAATCAGCTTATATAATTTTATTATAAGTATAAGATAAGTGAATTAGAATAAATACCTGTAGCTGTCAATCCATTTTGAAATCCGGTAAACTGAAATGTGATAAAAATGAAATTACATGTGAAGGCCAATTATTCTTGTCTTAATGAGTTATTTTATTAGAGTAATAATATGATTTTATTGCCTGACATGAACTTGCCTATGAAGATCAGTTTAATGAAAAAGAACATTAATTACCATTAAGGCGTTCAGTAAAAGGTTTAGCAAAAATATCCCAAACGAAAGAAATGCTAGTGCTGTAAGGGCAATATCAAAGAAAGATTGCAATCCATAACCCCCGGAAGAGGACCATCCCCATCCACTTCCACTGTCTCTCGCTGATCTAAAATTGTAGGAATTTTTTTTAAAAAATTGAAGAATATACCATTGAAAATTAGCGAAACAGAGATGATTCATTTCAATGTTTAAGGGAATTATTCAAACGGTTGCCTTACAATGCAGAAGATGATATATTTTTTCCGCTGGAGAATCTTACACAGAGACAAATTATAGTCACAATGCTATACATTCTAGGTTATGTTTTTTTACTATTATTTGTTGTAACTAAATCCACCCGAACATGATAAAAGGATAATTCTATCTAGGCAGTTCTGAACTTCACGATAGTCAAACGCTACTGCCAGAGCAGTAGGACCCAATTTAACATTTTGAGTTGCATGTGAGACAATTTAGCTAAACGATCATGCACATGTTACATAACGTTGCCCCTACGGTACTTTATAATTGCGACATTGCGAGTAGACATAAATAAGTAGACACATGCTTTTTATAAATAAATTAGAAATACACTGAAAACTGTGGCTATTTAATTAAGATCACATCAAATATGGACATTCGGGTTATAGATAGGTACTTGTATTATTTGCTTACACCTCCTTTTGACCTTGTCTGTTGAAAAGTAGCTTGCTGAAAAGTACCTTAACTGTTAGTTTAATTAATTATCATGCAGACTCAATTAAGCCATACACTTATATATACTCATTCTAATACAACGAGGAGTCTGTACGTAATGTGACCTGGCGATGTATCTATCTATAGCCAAAGGAAAGCATTTCAGTACCCCTCCCCCCCCGTGCCCAAACTCAACTACATAATAAAAAGGTTACTTGCTGTAAATGCTTTAATTAGTAAGGTGCGTGAGATGAGACTGTGAGATGAGACTTGAGTGAGACGTGAAATTATTAGAATACTGAATACCCATACATACATACCCTAATACTAATTACTAAACNAGGTTACTTGCTGTAAATGCTTTAATTAGTAAGGTGCGTGAGATGAGACTGTGAGATGAGACTTGAGTGAGACGTGAAATTATTAGAATACTGAATACCCATACATACATACCCTAATACTAATTACTAAACTAATTAATTAGGCATTAGGCATAGGTAATCATAGACAAAGATAAGCATATTATGATCATTATTTCATAATTCTGGACTTTCAGGCACTTTCTTAGTATATGAGGCATAATAAGTACATAATAGTTAGCTTATAGTCAGGCGGGGCGGGTCTTGAAATTGCATAAAACTTAAAGTAAAAAGAGACTTGTTTCTGTATGCTGCATTTAGAAGCAGTCTTTATTTTATTGCCTATTATCCTATTAGTTTATTGTCAGTAGCTAATTAATACTAATCTATTTACAAGAAAAATGAAACAGAATAACGTTCGGGTTCGGTGCGTCAGCTTCCAAATTCCGAACACATTCTTTCTGGTACCCCTGTACATACTTAGAATACATACATACTACATACTATAATATTATTAGTATAATACGACAACAATACCACTGCACTACACTGCACTCGCTGTGTGTGCTACTACTACTACTACTCTACTACTAAACTACATTACTTCACTACATGCATACCGGCTAGCGGCTGCGGTTGCATCGATGACTAGGACTAGGCTAGACCCTGTATGTTTCCGTGGTATTTAGGTTTTAGGTTGCGTTAAATAGCTTAGCAGCAGCCGCTGCTACTGTTATGCAGTATGCATTAGCAGTTGGTTCATGTGGCAAGAGCGAGGGACGCCACTGATGCTGTGGCGGAGAGGAACCGAAGTGGCGAAGACTGTTGACGAAGAAAGAAGAAGGGAGGACAAACGGAGACGGAGTCCATCACGAAATTTGTTTAGCTGAAGAGAGAGGACCATCAGAGTAAAGTTGAGTTTATTGTTATTGTCTAGAGAGTCAATTTGTTGATCAGAGGTGCAGCTGTAGTTGTTGTTGGTAGTGTCCGGTGTTCTTCAATATTAAGAAATGTCACAGGAGACATTAACAAACTCAACATCATTAAATCAAATTCAAAAGTCTTCGGCAGCAACATCAGCTGCTGGCGGCTCAAATATATCAGTCGATCAAATCGCTGGCCCCAGCAATGCTGGTAGGCCAATTGTCAACCTTTTTAATGTCATGCAGAACCAAAGTCAGCAAATGCAAAACCGGGTCCAGGATGTTCGGGTGGACAATTGGGGTAACTATTGCCTTCAGAGACTCCAGGTTATGTACGACAGGGGAGATTTTTGTGACCTTACCCTCCAGTTTCACAACAATCAAATTCTCAAGGTAAACATCAAATAATAATGTGGGATAAATGGGTTATTATTTAATAATATGATATATGATATATTATGTGTAAAAAATGTTATGCAAAAGTTTTAAATCAATTCATGCACCACAGATGAAATAAGGTCAAAGGTTGAAGGTTAAAAATATTGAAGGTATAACGTGAACGTAGCCTTTAATCCATTAATCAATCAACTTTTGCCTAATAACAAATAAACAATATTGGCTCTTTTTCAATTAAATTCAAAGTTATCGAATATATGCTATACTAGTATGCTATCAACTATACGTCAGTTTAAATTACTTTAAACTACACATTAAAGAATGAAATAGAAGCGGAATAATCAAACATATACCATTTTTAATTATTTTCAACAAAAGCTGTGAAAAATGTTTTGTGTCACAAAATAATAATTTTTTGTATTTTAGTGTTATTACTGTCATCTGTTGTTTGTATCATATGTGTGTAATATTTATTATTATCCCATTATTTTAGGCCATGGGTATATATCATGCTGTCAGCTGTGTATATGGTATAATGTATAAGTATAATATATGTCTTATCTTTAACAATACAATCCATTTGGTCATTTTCAGGTACATCGGGTTGTTGTCAACTTGTGCACGGAGTATTTTGCAAATTTGGAGCGTATATTTGGTCTCACGGATGGTTCATTGGTTCTTCCTAAAGATATTGAATATCAAGCGATGGTTACAATTGTCAAGTAAGAATGGCTTATAAACAATGAAAATCATTGTCAATAGTTAATATTATTTTCCTCGCAGAGCAGAACAGATATTCATTAATTTGTAATTATTTTTTATTTTGTAGATTTTTTTATACTGGAAAGTTGGAAGTGCGGGGTAGTCAATTTAATGATATCTACAAAACAGTCAAGTTGATGAATATTACAATTTTAACTAAATTGCTGGAAGCGCATGCAAGAAAACCCATTATGCAAGCAAAGAAAGAACCTACTCGTCCAATTGTTTTCAAACAAGCTGTGGAGATTGGTCGTCCTCTAACCAAAGGTCAAATTCAGTTTCAAAATGCAGCTCAAACAGGTTCAATAACTTTGGCAGGGGCCACTGCCATGGTCGCTGGGGGCACTAAGACTTTAACAATGCCTCATGGAGTAAAACTACCACCAGGTATGAAAACCAAGACTGTTTTGGCCAGAGTTCAACCCCAAACTATGCGTATAGGTTCCCAACAAACAATATCAAAAAGCGTCGCCCAAAAGAAGTAAGTTGTAATTATTTTTAGATAATTTCTTACAGATATTGATGTAAGCTACTCAGTATTCAGTTTTACATACCTACATGGAAATTAATGTTAACATAATAACGTGTCGACTTTTATACTCACTATGAATATTGACAAAATCATATGTTTAATAAACAGATTGCCTATTTGGAAGGAAAGAAAGTTTTCTCCAGTCCAACAACCGGAACCAATGATGTAAGAGAATTTTTTTTTGATTGTCATTGTCAATCAAATTGCTTTATTTTGGTGTTAATATGCCACTGTTGTATTTTCAGGTGGCCTCCTAAAGACGAACCACCTCGCCCTACAAGATTCGAATGGCCTGATCCAGATGAAGATCCTCCATATGTTACTGCTGCAGCTCATACCTTAATGGAAAAACAAAAAGCAGCTGCCACAGCCAGAAGAGCAGAAGATATTTTTGATGCAGTTAAAAATCAAAATTTAGCTCTGAAAAGACCTATACAACAAGTTCAAGATATTATGGTCAAACCTGAGCCCGGAGGTAGAATAATTTTTAAACAATTAAAAAATTTACTATCATCGAGCATTTTAATATTTCAATCATTCAAAACCAATATTTTAAAATATAGAACCGCCGTCAAATAAATTAGCTAAAATTGACTTGGTACACACTGCAATGTCTCCTGCTACGGTAAGTCAATCGAATGAAACTCAAGTAATCGAGCAAAGTGAAGTGAACCTCACGGAAGAAACAGCGGAAGAAATAGTTGCAACGAGTGAAAGAGTAGGAGAATCTAGTGTGGAATATACCAATAAGCCAGTAGCTGCCAATGTTACAATAGAAGTTCAGAATACCTTACAACCTAGCCCTTCACCCAAAAAGGGTTCAATTAAAACAAACGCCGTCAATGCTCCAGCAAAATCTCTTCCTGGAACGTCAAGTTTGGCGAAACCGACTCAAGCTCAAACTAAAGTATAAAATTAATTTTTTAATTTTTATGAATTTGCATCTGCAGGACTTTCTAATTCTTATAACCTATTAATTATTTACTAATGTTGGAAATCTATTTTCTCTTAACAGGTAGAAAAATCTGTTCGTTTTGCTCCTGAGGTTGAAAAAGAAAATAAATTAAAATCAGGAGCAGGAGCAGGAGAGATTGTTGTTCCTACAGATATGCAAGACCCCTTATCAAACCATTCTAAAATTATTTCAGAAGTATTGAAAAAATATCCTGATCTTGTGAAAGAGAATAAGAACATTAAATTAAAGATTGTTCAAAAAGGAGCAGAAACATCACCAAATAAAGAAGCTAAATCAAAAGTGTCTTATATTGTTTTAAAATCCACTTCAGCTCCTGATTCTCCAGGTTCAGTTGTTCTTAAAAAGCCTGTTGTGAATACAAATAAAACATTCTGGGATCCTGAAAAAGTAAGCCCAAGAAAAATTATCTCTGGAGCAGAAAATACTTCAGGACCTTGGTTATGTGGCCCTTGTGGAGGTGGCGATGCTACTCCGATGGAATTCGAATCCTACTACTTGTACCGGCGACATTTAGTTGTAAGTGACTTTTAATCATTTGGTCTCTTTGTGTTGTTTGATACTGTCAATGAATTAAGAATTCTCGTAATGTTCAACTTGTACTATACCGATTTTACCGATCTTGTGCCGTATAGGAAGTGCATGGAGAAAGAATCGATGCGCGCATATGTGAGTACTGTGGCCAAAAAGCGTCTAAACGAAACCTTCTTCTTTACCATATGTACACAAAACATGGTGTACCTCCACCCAAAAACTGTACGTTTCCACATTGCGACCGTTGTGACTATGTTGCCCTCAGTGAATCCTTGTTGTCGAAACACAAACAAGGACATGATGTCAGCAAAGAATTCAGTTGCACGGTATGTTCAATTTTAATGCAAAATCAAAATCATTAAAGCTAACCATTCATTAACCAACTAATCAGAAGTAAGAAACTAATAATTTTTTTGTTTAGGTTTGCAATGCAAGTTTTAAATCTAATAATGCCCTGCAAAGCCATATGGTAGCAAATCTGCATAGAAATAAGGATACCAAAGTGTATGAATGCCCATACTGTAGAAAGCCGTTTGTTAGAAACATCAACTTGAAAGCTCATATTCGATCATTACACAAGGACGTTGCACGGATCGAAGAAATGGAAGACCCTCGCCTTCCTCCAGATGATACTTTAGCTAATCGGCCTGTGGCCATTGTACACGCTGGACCAACAAAGAAACGACAATTTCCATCGATTCTTGCTGGAGCCCACATCAGAGCTGCAGGTCCTGGAGGTAGTGGTACAGTTCTTATCACTGGAGACGGAACTGAAGATCAACGAATGGAACAAGTCAGTTTAGTTACGGCGGATGGATCCACCATTGAAATTGTTCATGGCATGGACCCATCTATGGGCGTTCCGGTTTCTTTAGTGCCGTCTACTGATGGTGAGTATTATTGCTAATTTTTAGATAGTACATAATATCTACATAATATTATGACATCTTATGTCCAGTTCGAATCTTCATTTTGATAATATCGCCGTTGACCACCTTGTATTTCTCCCACAATCGTGATCGTGTTTTAATTTAAATGCTACTTTTATTCAATAGAAAAGTTTTTTTTAAAAGTAAAATATATCAATTAATATAATTGTGGCGTAACAATTTTAGAAATGAATGTGGCCAACTCCCTAGCTGCGTCGCTCGGTCTGGAAGCTCAAGGTGGTCATCCAGGGGCCGAATTTGTTGGCGTTGGGGCGGATGGAACGCAGGCTGTGTACATTGTGGATAACTCGCAATCCGGAGTCGAAGTAGATATATCCGGAGTAGGTGTGGGGGTTTCTGCTGATGGCTCCATGATATTGGAAGGAGAGGATCCGACGGGAGCCGGCCAGTTCATCGTTCAAGATATACATGGAAATCGATTCCAAAAACTTACTGGCATTGATGAAAATGGTAAACAAGTCATCTTCTTCCAACTCAGCGAAGACAGTGGGCAAGTATTGCTTGACGAAAGTGGAATGCACATAGCCGGCGCGACTCGCTATGAAGATGGGTCTCATGTGGAAGGACAAACATATGAATATATTCCCGTTTCAGAAGGAGAGGCCTCGGGACCTCATACTGCATTTGGCGTGCAGAATGATCACATGTACTTGGACCCTCAAAAATGGTAATTAAAACGTTGTGCTTACTTTCGTATCTTGTAATGTGTAATAAATATAATTATATGATATAATTCGTCGAATACTTCTGTGAATTTCAGTTCTGTCTTCGTTTCTTCGGGGATGACAATGCCAGTTACGGTTTCCACGGACGTAGGTAGTGGTCACCAAACCCAAGTTATTCTCTCAACCAACGCTCACGATGGAGGGCAATTAATTGAGATGGTCCCGGCTGAGTCCAATCAGCATCAGCAGCACGTTGTCGTTGACGAGGCTGTGTTGGCTGAACATCAACAGCAAGTAGAAGCTCACCAGCGCCAAATGTCTCTGGTTCACCATCAAGAAGGGCTGCAGCATCTGGTGCACGATTCAATGGGGCAACCCGTCCAGGAGTTACATATTGTCTTGGATGACAATTCCGCAGAAGTTGAGACCGTAGAACACCAAGATCAACAGACTGAAGGGGGAAATGCGCAGGCAGTAAATTCATCCCACAAGCAAATATCTCATACAGAAGGAGAGTTGGAAATCTCAGAAAGTTTCGAGCAAACAGAACATGTTATTGTTGGAGGTGTAATTGAAGAGGACGAAAGAGATGACTGTGGCGAGCACCAGGAAAACGTCGAAGAAGAGAGTGCCACGGAAGGTCATGAGGATCACCAAAATGTTATGCATGTGACAAATGCTGATCAGGAAACAATGCTAGTTATTCAGGATGACGATTCTGAAACCCAAGTTGTAGAAATGGTAGAAGAAGAAATCTGTGAGGAAGAAACACAAAGAGTTCATCTCGAAGAACAAGAAGAAATCACAGAGGAAATGTCTCAAGAACATCTTCAAGAAGATCATCAAGTTTTGGAATTAGTAGAAGAAGAAACGGTGACTATGACTGAAGAGGAAATCCCAATGGAAATGGAAGTGACACAAACTATTGAGCAATAGCTAAGTACCTAAAAGTTCATTAGCAGTTTATTTATAATTATAAGTTTGTCTGTAGAGTACTGATTAGATTCTGTGGTGTTTAGTCTATCGTAGTGCGACCAGGACTACAGTTATAATTCTAATACACAGATCTTCTAATTTAATTTGTTTTTTCGTATTAAGTAACCTGTAAGTAAGAACCCTCTAACCCCACTAAGATGGTGAGTGGTGAGGTGAGAATACGAGAGTAGATTTTTTTCGGGTGTCAATAAGGAATAAGTAGACAAACATCTGTTATGGTATGGATTTATGATCTAGTAGTAGATCTACTACTAAGTTTTAGTTCCAATCCTGAACTTGTAAAAATAATATTTAGCGCCTAGAGACTAGAGATGACTTTAACTGAGTTATATTATAATGTATTATTCATCTATATAACAAAATAGCTTTTTTGACTATACTACATTGTAAATTATGTATGATTGTTTGTAAAATAGTTTTGTAACAGCAATGTTTAAAAGTATACCTAGTTAGTAAAACCATTTAGCTAAACTAGAAACTACAATGTTCTCTTTGTTTGTGTTTATTTATACAGTGCATGTTACGTTGCATACCTTGCCTTATTTTATTGTCTTACATTTAGCTGTTTAACTAATGCACGATTATACCATATTACTATGCTGCTGAAGAACAAATTGGAAAATCGGTAACATAAAACATAACCTGGTGTTACTAGTTTACTACTGTGAGAAGTCTAGATCTATGTAGCTGGGAAAAATGCACAACGCACTAGAATAGTAGACCAGTTCGTTCATCGCTCTATTAAACACTTCTTTCTATTCTAACGGCTTTGCTGAGTAAACTTGTGTGAAAGATTTTAGTTGTAATATTACTGCTATATCTTAATAAGGAATCGTCCGTAAGCATAAGCATCACATTATGTGATATTATTATGTTTTCTGTATCTATTATAATATTATAACGTTAACCTATATAGTTTAGTGTCATTATTAACTTATTACGCTCGCTTAAAATTATGGGAAGATTATATTGTAGCCATTGTAGAAATGTCCCAAGTTCCAATTCCAACCCAAATAAAATAACTCTTTTGTATTTTCTTTTGACAAGCTAGAAATTTTATTTTTGGGAACGCTTGAAACAGAAATGTAACTGTTTCTTTCATTCAGTGCTTATGAAACTCAATGGTGCTCGTCTCTTCATGACTTCTTTGGCATAATATATGTTTATAGCCACAAAATTAGAATGATTTCTAATTTCTACAAATAACTATTTATCATTACTCATACTTACGTTTAACTATTATTTTATGGTATGTCTTGGCTGTATGGAACTACTGCCTACTAGAATATGCATCCAATCCTAAAAGAAGTCCAACAATGTGCCAATAGTGTATTTATGACATGGGTGAATATGAGAAAGGCTTTCTCTTTAGTGAAAGCTGCATACGGAGTTGCTGTGTTGGTAAAGAAAACAACTCTTTCTTGAAACACGTAAGTAGAGACACTAATTCACTACTTATAGTATAGTATCATGCTGTGTGGCTAGACATGCTAGACAATTAGACAGCATACGTAAAAAGAAACGCTTAGTACGACTTTCCTCGGCAGGGCTTCCGCCGCCATACACCAATGGGAGCGCCGTATTCTGTCTTGTAAAAATCTTATTCTTTAATGTTATAATCTAAGACTTTTTTTCAGTTTTGTAATTTTTATTAATTGTAGAATTTGCCAATTAACTTGCAATAAAAAGCAGACGAGAGAAGGATAGTTTCTTGACGATTAGCAAAAATCCTAAGATTATGTGGCCGCTAGGTTCAGAGGTGCACAACTTCACACTCTCTCGTCTACAAAAATGTAGTGACATCTTATCCACTCTAGAATTACAATAGCAGCTCCTCCTGTAGCCGTAGCTTTGCTGGCTTCAAAGATTTTTTTATGAATTTAGTTTCAGTTTACACAAGTGTTGGTAGGACTATAGGACTAAATGAAATGGCTTCTTTATTGTGAAATTATTTTTTTATATACACAAATTAACTGTTATTGTCTAATCTGACCACGCTATTAATAAATAGTTTACTATGTCACTCTTTTTGCTGCTTGGGTTTAACACTTTCATTGCCTTTTTCCCAAGGCCTTGGTCCTCTTATGTTCTCCCAGGTATCAATATCGATGTCCTTTATTTTGTTAAACTCTGTATGCAAAGTCACTTCTTCTGCCCTTTTCATTTTAAATCCCATTTCCTCTGCTTCTTCCGGTGTTATTCTCTTCTGTCTTCTGTATTCATAGCTAAATTATGGCAAAAACGAGAAAACGATTACTGAAAATTACCAAAATAATCCACAAACAGTTAAAGCGACAATATGTTAGGATTTGGGTTTGTACGTATGAATCCAACCAAACAAAGTGATTCAGAATCCAAATGCAACCATTGCCTGCATTCAGGGCGCAATCCTAATTTATAGTGATCCCTTCAGACAGGCCAACCAAAACCAAACCTATGGGCCTAAGGGATGCTACAGGGAAGGGCTACATAGGGAAGACTAAAAAGTAGCTATGCCATAGGACTTTCTCCATGTAAAATAATGTAAGTAAATGACAATTATAATAGCCTTTTCCCGCAATAGTATTCCTCTAAAAATAGGACTTTTAGTAGCCCTCCAAAAATCTTTTCATGTAATTTCTAGTTGTCTAATCTTACATGCACTCACTTTCACTTCAATAAAAATGAAAGTGAAAGCAAAATTTGAATTTTCTAGAAATGCAAATGGCGTGAATCCCATTTCGATGCGTTCCTTAAATTAGTTCATTTCGGGTCACGAAAATTGTCACACACACACCTGCAGTTGATAGTTAGCCCAGGTCTTTTTTGAAGTTAAAACTCCAATTACAATAAAGCGAACCAAACCAATTAAATACTTCTAAATAGTCTACAATCTACATCTACAACTACATTTATATTTAAAACTATTTTGGATGCAAATGCAAACATAATATTATAATCTTATCCCACTTTGGTGCAATGTACAAAATAATTATTAATTACCGGATATTTGAAAAGAAACTTAAAGCATAAGCTCCCCCCAAAATTAGAGCAAAATACGGGGCAGCGAATTTCAGTAGTTTAATTTGTCGTGAGGACATGCTTCTATACCCAAAACTTGGGTCGTACTGGAAGAAAATTGACGCTATTAATTGTAATGTTTATGGTGAGACCGACTGGAAAAATATGCGACATTGGATACTTTATAAAAAAGGTCGAATAATGGCACAGTAAAAGTAACAGTAATTAAAGTGAAAGTTCTTTAGACACAAGCAGAACCGGAAGAATTCATATGGGCGATTTGAATCTAACGTGCATAATGCCTCCATCATACCATGTGATTTGGGAATGCAAGGTTACTTTTCGCCTTCTCCATATACTAGACATTCATACACACACTCACTTACAAACTCAGTAAACGCAAAAAAAAACACCAATGTAATTTTGTCTAAAACGATTTTTGGAAAAGGGTTAAAATGATTCATGAAGCACACAATTTTTAATAAGCAACGCTTAAAATATGTATATTGTGTATCAGCATCAGGCTTTTTAATTTTTCCCATAATAAGTTAATTTGATAATTTTACTAAAATCATATATAAATATTCAGAAATGTTTTATAGCTTACATAATATAGTTAATATTCCTAGATACAATTTATTATTAATAATATTATAAATTATGATCTGATGCTTTTTCTGTTGTAGTATACATACATACACACGGGAGTAAATAAACCGACTAAATTATTAATTACAGTTGATTTCCATGTTCTACTCCAATAATGGTACGCGTAAGTTGCTTAAAGCATACCTACTACTTTGCATATACAGCTACTTACTAATTGACCTATTGTTTACAATTTACATTACATTATCATTATCACTGGCAATACATTGACATTAATATTCAAAAATGTTTTTCTTCTGATCTGAAGCTAAAGACTAGGACCATAAGGTTTATTATAATATTTCTGTTTTTTCGTACGTTATTATGTCGGTCTGAGTAATCAATTGATTACTTTCATATAAAGGCACATTGAGACATTCACTTGAAAACGCATGTGTTCATGTGTACTGGTAATATTATATAGTAGAATATGAGTATTGGTATCATGTTACATTAAAGCTGGAAGGTCATTTTTACAGATTGATGCACTAGCTCGGAATCGTAGAACCACAAATTTTAGTTTATAATTGTTTTGACAAAACGGATCTTTCATTAAACCGAATATCTGTTCAAACACGCCAATTGCTGCCGAGTTTCGATGGACGGTGCCACATACCACGACCTGCGCTAGACCATGAGGGTTGATTTTCCCTCGCACTCCATTTTCAGTATTTGGGTTGAAAAATAAGCTTTCAGTTCTGATTAAGTTTCGCATCTCTTCACAACATTGTGCCCCGTCACTTAAGACTTCTTTGCACACAGGGTTGGAACCGGAGTTAATGATTTCCATTCTTAAGTTACATTCGGGCCAATAATGGGAGTCGACGAAGTCGTCCAATTTGTTCCATTTGTCAAAAAACCAGTTAGTGAATTTTATAGCTAGCTCCTGCCCTGCAAGGGCCTCTTGTTTATACAATTCTTGATTAAGATTGTATTCAACTTCCATAGTGTCTTCTGCATGTGAAGGATATTGTTCTACGTGAGGGTTTGGACTGTTAGACGGAGTTTTGGCTGCACGAATGATATTAGAACTACCCAACATTTCGCCGATTGTATGTTCAGGATTTCCTTCATCGGGCTACAAAATCACAGAGTATTATTAAGTACATTCATGCATAATATTATTCGCAACAAAGATCTATAATAATTTTATGATCACAATACAATAATCACATACATAGTGCAATGTGTAAGCCGCTTAGTCGGTTTTACTTTTAGGTATTTAAACACAATTATAATATACTATCACTTTATACAATACAAGACAAGGATAAAAGTTTATTTTACATTATTTGTGGTGCCGTCGCGGAATTGATACCCATCAACATTTTCATGTCCCCATGTAGTGAGGCAGATCTTGCATAGAGTGGTTTTGTCAATGGGTAACGAAAAGTCCACTTTTTCCTGATGAAGGTACGCTACTAAAATGTCTTTTCTAATCCTTCTTCTATTTAGAACTGAAACTGCGTCGGAATATCGTAAAATAGTTGAAATTGCATCTGCAAAAAAAATACACAGACACATATAAATCATATAATAGATGAATATATATAATACATAATATAACAAATATAAATTCAAAATTGGATATCTATAGATTCTTAATTACTACCAATACTAATTTTTACTGTAATTACCTAAGTACAAAATAAATTAACTATCATACCGTCTTTATTTGAAGCATAAATTAATCCTCCAGTAGTAGTTTTTAAAATGGCTATTACATCCTCTTCGGGTAGCCACGAGAGAAATTTTTTCAAACCATTCTTGGATTTTTGTGCCGAAATCATGTTATCTAAGTCAGAAGAGTCAAATCATTAAATTAACGTCACTCTCTGTCTGCCGAACCGATCAGATGTCCGAAAATAAATAACGAAAAAAACGGACAACGGAACTCAGACCCAAACCCAAATCAATTATGTTGATATAAAAAATAAAGCTATAAGAAAGTCGAAAACCAAAGCCCACCTTACGATTTAAGATTGGAGAACCTCAGATGTCAGATGTTGGATGTATAATTTAAGAGAACCGACATACATCAAACAACAGTAGATAACTATAACTTACGGAAAAGATTAAGAAAATGGCTAGATGAAAAATAACATGAAGAAAAATAAGGTACCAATCTTGAACAAAAATTTCGACCGCAAACACAACGGTAAACAATAACTGTTAAGAAACTTCGGATTTAAAGGAAATACTTCTTTTGCATTTTATGTTTATGAAATAAATCTGATTTCACACTGTCATTTTCGACACTCGCGCTACCCTATACTATCCGCAGGATACAGACACGCAGTACTTTACGCCACGCACTAACTGATGCACTAAGCACTAAACAGCGGCTTTTGTAGTCAGTTTGCTTTGTGTAGAGTATTTTGAATATTTGAATTTATTGCGATGTGATGAGTTTGTTGTAAGAAAAAGTTTGTGAAAGTTGCTATCTGTGTCTGGTACTTGTTTACTGCCCTGAGAAGTCAGATCAGAAGTAGCGGGTTTGTTGAGGTTTGTTGGTGAAACTTGGAGAAATTCAGGTAAACAATAATAATAATAATAATAATAATATTTTATAAAGTATTCTTACTTGCAAATGAGTTAGTAGTTGAAAACATTCAAACATTTTCTATCCTCTATAATAAATTACTGCATTAATTAATAATTGTAGAGTTTATACTTGCAGAATCTTGCTAGAGCAATGTTTATATTTATTTTTTGACATTATTTAGATCTGTCGTGCTGGATTAGCCGAATTTTGCCATATAAGAACGAACGAATCGTCTCATCAACATCATAAAGAAAGTCTGTCGAATCTGTTGAGCAAAAAGCTGTCTGGAATTCCATTACCAGTTTTACCAGACACCAGATACCTAAAATGACGTCACCGAAAGGTCAAAAAGAAGGTACAATTCCCATAATTAAATTTCAATTTTTCAATTTTTATGTAATGTTGGGGTTTATGAATTGTGATTGTGTTGTTGTGACTGTGACTAGCATTTCGTATTTGTATCTTTTTCAATTATATATAGCCCCTCTGTTTGCCGATCAAGAAAGGGTATTGTGTTTTCATGGTCCCTTGATATATGAAGGAAAAGTTTTGAAGACTGACTATAAGGAGAAAGAATACATGTACTTTGTTCATTATGCTGGATGGAATAAAAGGTATGACATTTTTCTCAATTACTGAATTTACTCTATTGCCCTTTTCCATACTATCAAATACTTATTGTACCGTCTTTTGAGAATGTTTTTGGCTTTAATTGCAGTTGGGATGAGTGGGTTCCGGAGAAGAGAGTCCTGAAGTACAGCGAAACAAATTTAGAAAGACAGAAGGAATTAAAGCAAGCTCATGAAGATAATATGTGAGTCAATTTTTATGATCCAATTCCGGCAATTCCATTTGCCCATTAAAAAGTTATTCAGGTTATTGTGAAGTAGTTTAATGATGCTAATGTCAGCGTGGAGTATAGTTTACTTCTGTATGTGTATCGTTTTGCTTAAAATCCTTTTGTGAATTTATTCAACCCATTTCTTCAATTAATGGGTATGCAAAAGAATCAGTAATTACAACTCATGTAAGCATACTACCGTATGTTCACATAAATAGGAAAATAGGTAACCTCCGTGTTTTGTTTTCTAGAAGAACAGCCAAAAACAAATTACCAGGAAAGCAACTTGTGTTGGGGGCAAAGAAGAGGTCCCTTGGAAGCGATACTAGCAGTGGAAATCTTTCAACTACTGATTCTCGATCTTCGACTCCAATTATGGATCAGAAAGGTCCAAAAATAAAGAGTGGCAGTGTTAAATCCGAATCAATTGACGGTGACACTCCCAAAAAGCGTAAACGTAGTGAATACGTTGAACCTGTAAGATGATTACCTCATAAAAAGGAGTAAGTTTTCTGAAGAATTAATTTTAAATTTGGTCGCACGCCTTATTTACAGGAAAGACAGTATACCGTCAAGCAAGAAATTCACATTATGCTACCAGAACAGCTTAAAATATTTCTCGTGGATGATTGGGACAACGTTACACGCCAAAAACGGGTAATTTGCTTATAACTACAAAAATATTTGTGTAAGGCTTCCGTAATCCGTAATATCTGACGTTTTTCCTAAATAGTTAGTCATGTACAGTCTGAAAAAGCATGTTGGAAGTCCATCCATATTGATTTCATGATTTTACTTTACCACAGAACATTATTTTATTATCTAACTATATTCAATCATTTCAGCTAGTAAAAATTCCAGTTCGCCACACCGTTAAAACTATTTTAGATGAGTATTTGAAAACACGGAAGAAGAATGATGTCCATGCTATAGAGCTCTGCGGGGGAATAAAGGAATATTTCGATGCAATGTTGGGGTCACAACTCCTGTATAAATTTGAAAGACAACAGTATTTAGATGTAAATTACTACATTGCAGTTAATTTTCTTCAATCTTTTGCTCTAGAAATTAAAACTAAACCACTATTAAAATCTTTGATTCTAGATTTTGAAGAGCCAAGACACTGAAGGCGAATCGCTTATGTCATGTGTTTATGGATCTGCTCATCTCCTCCGTTTTTTTAGTATGATAATGTACCTATCGTTGTGCTGTACTTTTTTATGGGTTGTTAGTTTACTAATAATTGATTTCGTATTTTAGCGAAACTTGGTCCATGTTTATCGTACACTACGTTGGATGTTGAAGCAGTAGAAGTTTTGAAGAAGTGCATAGAAGAATTTCTAAAGTAAGTACAAACTGTAAATGAATATTTTCATTAAATACAATATTTAAAAATATATATTGCTGTATCACCTGTCAAAAAATAAATTTTGAATTGTTGGCTCTAGTAGCTCACTAAATTATTTTCACGCCTTTTCCGCGAAATTAAACTTTCGCTTTTATAAAGCGTTCACTAAATTGAAATGGAGGTGAAAGTTCGATTTAGTGCAAAGGCGTAGAAATAATTTGCCTAAAGAATTGAAATTTTACTACACGATGAAAGTGATATAGCTAAAGATAAAATTTACCTTGCAAATTATTAAAAGCAATCAATATGTTGTGGGCTGATGATTTTTTTTATCCTGAAACAGGTTTTTACTTAAAAATTACAATACCTACTTTTCTGTTGAAGATTATGGTGTCTCTCCTCCTGAATATCAGCGTAAAGTGCCTTCATAAGTTATCTACGATGCTGCTTATGCTTATTACAAGTGTAATATTATTGTTTTATTGATTTGTCATTCATTCATATTCTAATGAATCATTTTTTACATTGTGGAACTGACTTGAGGTACATTCTGCTGTATAATATGTAGAAGCAATTAACAAGATTCATGATGTGGAAAGTGGAAAAGTGTTGTATAAGCCATAAGCATGCACAAATAATACAAGATAAAGTGTACTTACCGAATTTCTTTAGATAAATTCTTCTCGGTATATTTCTAGTAGGCACTCTTCGCCGGATGCCATTTTCTTATCATTTTTTCAAGTTACACAATATTGTGGCATGGAAAACTTTTTTGCATCATAAGTACTTAAAGTATGTACCTATATAATACGCCTTCTTATTTCTATGAATGCGGGGTATAGTTCAACCCGTAGAACTTTCGTTCCATCTGTACTGCTTCCGAAGCCCTGGAACCAAACGTATTGAGTTAAATGCCCTACCTACCCAAATAATTTAACGATTGCCGTGCCTTAATATTATGTGTTTAATAAGTAGAGATGTTCAAGAAAAATGAAATTTTATATAAATGTGTGTGAATGTAATATTACGTACACTGGGGGCAAAATAATTGTTTTTGGCATAATATAGTCAACAGTAATTGTACCTAAAGTTATTATGCATCTTACTTCTAGCCCTACAAAAATATATACATCTGTAATTTTGCCTTTGACGTATCATTTTAGTATTAAGCTACATAATATTTAAATCGCTTAATGTCTCACTGCAAAAGTTGGAAAAAATCCCTCTCCGGAACACTGTTATATTGATTTATGTCTATTAAATGACATAGTAGACTTTTTAAAACTCTGAGAAGGGAAAATAGTATATGACTCTTGTTAAGTTTTTCTTGGCTGAAATTAAAATTTTTAACACTATAATATTATTATTGTAGCTTTTGTTTGTACATTATTCTGACCTAAAATAATTGTCAGAGCTAAAGCAGTTATTATGTGTTAATATTTTAATATTACTAATATTATGCGTTTTTAAGTAGGTATATGATAACTGTCATATCTAAGCAGCAGAGCACCAGTAATAGTAGGCATGTTTTATGTATACATAGATAAATTAGAGTTACTCTGCGCAGTGTTTGTGCAGCGGTTGACACCTTTCTATCAAACCGCTTGAATAGTTTAATTATTGTAAAGATAAATATTATTATTAGCCTGGCAGATGTAATTAATACAGTTTAAAACAGCATAATTAGCAAAATCTATTTTATATTAGTATGCCAGAAAAAGTAACCCTTTATAAATTATAGTCGGGTCGAGTAAATATATTTTGCTGACGTGAAATGTGTATTATTGTAGTAACATCTTTCTGGTACGGTAATGGCATGTGAAATGAAACTGGAGCATTAAATGCAAAGAAATATATAGAGAATTAACATGATTAATTACTTCTGAATCGAAAAATTAAGAGATTTGAAAGACTTCATATTGGTAGTTTTGTATGTTTCTTCATTGTTTATGGAGCTTACGAAAAGTTGTTCTTGAACTTTTGGCTGTACATGGGCTGTAGATGGACATCTAAACTTTCAAATCATTTTGTTAAGTTCAGTAAGTTGAGTGACAGCGAAAGCAGATATCAATGATATCATAATACTATATTTTAGCATACTCTTATCTCTTTGCTAAGGATTTACTTCATTGTCTTGAATCTCCTTTCATT